>JAHBCN010007044.1:0-45671 GCA_019359885.1 Listronotus oregonensis
AAATTTGAAAAAAAAAAAAAGAATTTGAAATTAATTACCTAATAATATTATGGAATGTACACCTTAATTAATTGTTGTGATATTTCCTACTTCTAAAGTAAGTAAATAAAAAAATTGTCAATATTATTCAATATTATTGTTGTCTAATTATATGATAGCTGTCATGTGCCGAGAATTTTCCATTTATTAATTTTACGTCTACATGCTCATGTGGATAAAAAATTGTCAGAAAATTTGCTGGTTACCATAGTAACAATCTCAAAATAAAGCATCTGATTGGTTGAAAATGACTGGTATAAAATGTTTTATAATAAAATTTCAACTCCTGAATCTCTAGCTTTAAAATTTATAATTTTATTTTGTTGCTGCCAATAGGGCTCCGCGCGCCCCTTTTCGGGATGAGTACCCCGCCTCTATAGTGAGTACTGCATTTAAATATATTTTTTTAAAGCACTTAATATTAATTTAAAAATTTTAAAAATTATGGTGTCATTCCAACATTTGGAAAAAGAAAGTCCTGTTAAAAAAAAAAATTAAATGCATTTTTCAAAAAACTAGCCTATTGTTAATTAACTATTTTCCCTTTCGTACCTTCGTCTTCATTGAAAGCTGGATAATTGTTTAAGTAATTACCCTATAATTTTTTTGCCTTTTGGAGTTCTTTCTAGAAGTGCACTTAATAATATGACGTCATAAAATTATTTAAAATTTGTTTATTTTGTATATAACGAATTTTCCAAGTTAACAAAATTTTACTATTTTCCATACGTATCCCGAACCGGGCGCGCAACAAATTAAAATTATAAATACTAAAGCTAGAGATCCGGGAGTTTGGAGTTTTAATCGATTATTTCCTTCCAATTAATTTTTGACCAATCGCTATCAAGAAATGGTAAGTCAAATATAAATTTTAAGTGGAAAAATTACTTAACAACTGTTAACTAAGCTGTCAGCAGTTTTTCCGGAAAAAAAATCGAAAAAATTTCATGCAAGTTTGACAAGTTGCCTTGTAAAAACAAACTTGATAGTTTCTATGCTGTGTTGCTATGTACCGTTACCAACAACAAAGATCACAAACGACGCTTACGAATTTATTAATTTTTCCACTGAAACTCAAAATGAATTGGTTTGGAAAGTTTCCGAAAGTAAAATTAATGCGGCTGTTGAAAATAGTGTTCCACTAAATACTCAGAAAACCCACACATCGATCTGGAACCAATTTATGGAATTTTGCCAAGCAAAAAATTACCAATTACTCCAGACAACAACTACAGGCGAGCTAAATTTAATCCTCAAGAACTGGGCATGGATCATGCGTAAAGCTAATGGGGAAGACTACAAATAACTGTGTGTAAAAGTAATGTGGAATATCGTTGCCAAAAAACTGCAGGAAAAATATTTTCAAGAATTTAATATCGTGTTCGACCCATTCCACGACATTACCTTTAAGCCAGCTAGAGACGCTCAAAATGCGAAAAGGAGAAGTCTCCAGAAACATGAAGAAAAAAGGAACACAAGTTCAGCTTCTTTAAATATGGACGACTACTACAATATGGTGTCCTTATGGGATGAGACAACCCCAACCGGGTTGCAGCGTAAATTTTACTTTATTGCAGCAGTTGAGCTTGCTTGGAGGGGCGGAGAAGCGGCTCGTTGCTTAACAGAACATTTTAAAGAAGAAATTGATAATTATGGAATCAAAACAGGTGAGATATTGCTTTTTAATTTTGTAACAAAATCTGTAAATGTTTATTGTAACTTGGCAGAAAAAACTCTTATATCAAAACAAAATATGTGCGCATACTTTTTATCTTGGCGTAAAATCTGTTTTCGCAATTTTTTAATGTCTTTTTTGCAATACCTTGTATAAGTCACGTTTTGCCATTTTTTTAGCATCCAAAAAATTTACTAGCTGTACTATTTTTGTAAAAAAAAATCAAAAAATCAAAAACGATATATAACCACTAAAATTCCTTTTACTTTTCCATAAAAATTAAAAGTTACATACATCTACTTTAAAATCACACTACAAAATATATTTTGACAATTAAGTCAAATTTTGTATCCCTTGTTTCAGGAAGGATCGAGTATAACACAGTCAAAAAACCCTGAGTTTTGTCCGGTATGTTTGTACAAATCCCTGTTAAACAAACGAACGTCTAAAATAACATCAAATAGATTGTTTTTGATACCAAATTCAGCATGGCAATCCAATCGTAGCACTGGATGGTTTAAAAACATTCCTGTTGGAAAAATGAACTGTCAAAATGGACAAAAGACGCAGCCCAAAAAACAAGTATGAACACGACAGAAGTTAAAATATCTAACCATTCTATGCGATCAACTGCTGTTACTAATCTGGCAAAGGCCGGTGTAGGCGAGCAGCAACTCATCAAAATCACAGGGCATTCTAAAACTTTATCCAACCGTATCTACAAATGGACAGTCAACATCATTCAAATATCATTACTGCCTTAAGAACCGTCCAAAATAATGTACCATCTACAAGCTTCGAAGCTCCTTGAAAAGAAAAAAAATAGACCTTCTTCGAGCCAACACCATCAATCGTTTGAACTCCTTCACAGAACATAGAAAATTTTAGTGTACTAAAACATAATTAAAAATAATATATGTATATATATGTATTAATAATAAATATTATATATATATATATATATATATATATATATATATATATATATATATATATATATATATATATATATATATATATATATATATATATACAGATACATTATTATATAAACTTAATTGATTTCATACAATTTTCTTACCAGCTTTTAGGGAAATTTCAATATTTACTACAAATAAAGGTGACATACAGAAAAAAATATATAACTTCACCTATACATATGTTTCCTTTTTAAATATAATTCCGGTATAAAATTTTCCTACCGAATTCCCCACGTGCTTGAATTAATTGCGGGAAATTTGTATTTATTTATGTACTCAAAAATTTCCGGCAATAATTCCTGCTCTGGGCTGATTATATGTGAAAATTTTCTGCTCTTTTTGCAATTCCCGCTATTTTGTATAATTTTTAAGTTATCATTAAAAATCAGAATGGCTTTTTTTGATTTTTGTTAATACCAATTACAATTTTTATTTGCATAAACAAATCGACATGACACATTTCTTAGGATTACAATCGGCGTCAGACGAGCCATCGCTAATATTTTTCGTAACTATTTTTCGCAGAAAACTCAGTTCTTAACTGGAAAAGCGTCAAAATGGAACATCCTGTATGCAGGGTCATCCGGTATACTTGATTCTTAAATTAATAATACATTGGTGGACGACCAAACAACATTAATTTAATCTAAATGTATACTAATTTGTATCGTGCTTTTAAAACCTTCACAATTCGTAGCACGAATATATCATTAGCGTGAGGAGATTTATATTTTATTTGGGATTAGTTTTTAGAATTTTTAGATAAGAATTATTAATTTTGTATTAATGTTGTCTTGGCTACCGAATATCTGAATTAATTACGTGCTAGTTAAAACAGAAGCCGTGTTAAAAACAACTTAAAATTAAAATGCTAAATCTTCACATTACGCGTTGGATCGGTACAAGAAAAAAAACGATTGGGTTATCTTAAAATGGTTTTAAGATTATGAAATGAAATATTGAGGCGGACCACTCATTACTATTAAGAGTAAAATAATTTAAATTAAAGCTTTTTTTATGATAACGAAATCGTATTATTAATAGCTTATAATATAGTGTCTTTTAAAAGTCCCGGAACGGCCTCATATTTCGTAAACGGCAGAAAGGAGAAATGTAAATATTACATAGTGATTTCGGGATAAGCCCAATGAAGTTTAAAGGTATATGGAAGGCCAATACTGTAGAACAAAATTGTCCAGGCGTGCAGGGCAGCGGGAATAGGGGAATCGGCCCCGCGGAGTTTGCACAATGAATCGTAGGTCAGGTCCGGAGTTCCATAATTCTTTGTTACCATGTATAAAGTTGACATCATCAAACGTCAAATTCAGACTTACTATACGTTCACTGTTTTTTTATTTTTTGCACAACATTGTTGGTTAATTTATATTATTATAGAATATTTAAAATTATTGTGTATTATTGGATTTTATATCATGAGATTTAACATGAAAAGAACTGATGGCACCACTTCACAGCCTATTTAGATGGATAATATTTTTGGGAGTTTCGTATTTTTACCAAAAATCTTGATAAAATAATTAACAACACGATTTTTTAAAATAAATTTTAAATATTGTATGATAATTTCATGTACTTATCACGAATTCTGTGATAAAAGAAGAGCAAAATAGTGTAAATGAGTTTCATCTTATTATCATATTTAAGGATCAATATCTGAAAAATTAAACGTTGAAGAAAAACACTTACTTTAGATTTGTAATCTGTATGCAAAAAATCATAGAAATCGGCAAGGGTCAAGAAAAGTAAAAACTTACCATAATTTAAACTGGTTGTCTGTGTTTACAATAAAATAGTGTTCTTCCTGGGAGCCGTCTTGATTTACTACCGAAGGCAGATCAGCCTCTTGGGCTTTTTATGCCTAACTAATAAAATAGTATAACCTCATACAGATAACATAAACAAATTTAACAAGTATAGAATTTTTTACTAAATATTTTTTTTTATTTCGTCAGACAGTCCACCAAGGCTGAGGCGACAGGCCAAGGCTGAGGCTTTACCACACTTAACGGTACTAACGTACCGTTAAGTGTAGTAAAGGGGAGTTTATCTACACCAGACCTAAATATGTGGAGAAGGAAAAACTTCTGCGAATAGCAGATTCCAGTCTAGACATTCTGAGGATGATGGAACAAAAAAAGTGGAAAGTTCGGGGTCTTTTAAGTTGGACTGTAAAAGAATGCATAAGTGACACTACGTGTTGCTCTGTTGGAAACTGTCAGAGGAATTATACTTGCCAACTCCTCGGAGCAGAAGTCGTGAAAATACCTATAAAAATGTAACATATCGCCTCCAGACTGTCGGTGGGAAAGGGAAGGAAGCTTTTCTGTAAACGTGGGATCAAAAATAAGACGAACAGATCTTTTTTGAATGGAATCAAGAATGATAAGAGTTGTAGGAAATACCATTGCCCAGACATAAGAACAATATTCTAAAGATGGTCTGATTGAAATACATACAGAGTATACAGATAAGACGAATAGAAATAGTTACTGGCTTAAAAGAGGAATCCAAGCTTTTTTAAAGCAGCTGAGGCTATGGATGTTATGTGTTTGTGTCAGTTAAGGTTGTTCTCAAAAGTAACGCCAAAATGATAATTAACTTTTTTTTTGCGAAACCGAACATGACTGGGTCTTCGAGCATTAAACTGAACAAGATTTTTAAAGCCCCAATTTAAGATTAGTTTATGGTCTTGTGAAAGTGATATTTGAATTGACCTGCGCTTGTTTTCCTAATGAGGGGTATCCCGGGTATGTTACCCTTGGATTTGCAAAACAAAACCATATAACTTTTAGGCATTTTGTTACGATATTGTAAGTAACAAACAATAAACACAAAATTAAAATTACAATTAAATAAACCAATAATCACTAAAATATAAAGGATTTTATCAATCAAAAAACTTCTGCAACCACAAATTAAAATTACACAGGGCAAAACAATCGCTTGGAAGGGTTGATGAGACAACGGCACACAGCGGGTATGGTTTCATAAACACCGTATCGTCACACACGAAAACGGGACTCCGGCTCTGTCAAAAGATAATGTATTGCCTACCTACAAACTGTGTGTAGGTAGGCATCACATTACAATATTTTGGGGTATTTTTGTTACTGCGCAGGATCGAGGGGACCCTTGATGACAGTTATTTTCATAGTGAGCCCGACACTTTTTAATCGAATACGCCATAGTATTGGTCTTCCATTAACCTTCAAACTTCCTTGGATAAGCCCTATTTGAGGATAATATCTTTAATGTTGCCAAGTGTACAGGGTGGCGTCTTTTTGATGGATTTCCATAGTGGAAAAACTACACGAGATAGAGCAAATCTGATGGCACCTTCTCAAGATTGATTTTAGAAACAACTGCCACGGTGAAAACAGGTCGCGGCTAAGTTGATTCGTCTTGGAAATACAGGGCGTTTCTCAAATTTTAATGATATCAGCATCCCTTTGTTTCTTGGTTGCTAGTAAAGATAGAAAAAAAGGCTACTTTGTACATAATTTTACGTAAAATTCAGTGGCGTACTCAATTTTTTTTATCGGTTACAGTTTATAAGTTATAATGCAAATTTGCTTTTTTTTCAAATGGGACACCCTGTATATTATTTTACTATTCGTCTTAAAATAAAATTACCCCTTTATTTATACCATGCACCTCATATTTATTAAATAAAGGTATTTCTAGAAAAAAACAAATTTATGAAAAAAGACAGTAAGAACTGGAATATAGTATTTAAATTTTGCACTCGCAGTATATATGGGAGTTGGTAATTAGACTTCTAATTACCCAGAAAAATAGAAGACTTACGCCAAAAAAGGATTTTAGGAAACTTCTCTCCTCCTAAAAAGGAAGAATGGAGGGGGGTAGAAGTTTGTGTGGAACTTCGTCATTTCTGGATTTAGAAGTATGAAAATTGTTATGTAGGGTATTAATTAGAATTAACAATTATCTGTTTTAACATTTTTGAAATTACATCCCTTTGGAAGGGGGTGAAAGTTTACATAGAAAAATTGTCATTTTTGAAGTTTATATCGTATGGTATGTTAAATATGGCAGTTGGTAATTATATTTCTGATTTCGCAAAAAAATAGGAGACGTCAGATAAGATAGCATTTCAGAAAACTCTCTCCCTAAAGGGGTAGATGGGTGGTGGGTGAAAGTTAGATGGAACTTTGTCACTTCTGGACTTAAAAGTATGAAAATTGGTATGTAGACTATTAATTACAATTAAAAATTATCTGTTTTAACATTTTTGAAATTACATTTCTTGGGGAAATGGGGCGGCGAGGGGGCGGGAAGGGGTGAGGGGAAGTTAAAATGGGGATTAAAGTTTGTATAAAATAAATTTCATTTTGAGGATTTTTAAAGTTGGTAATTAGGCTTATAGTAGTTGTCAGCTACGAAAGGATTTTAGAAAACTTCCTTGTAAATGGGTAGAATAAGAGAGGGGGATGAAAGTTTGGATGGAACCGCATTTATAATTCAAAATAATAACAAATAAAATAAATAAAAATTGCTCAATGCATGACGCGCGCTACACCGCGTAGTGTGTAACGAAAGACGGGTCGCGGGAAGGGGTGATGTGATGTAGGAGATGAGTAGAAGGGGAGGGAGAAGCAATATTCCGCGAGAACGGGAAAAAACAAAAACAGCCAAAATTGTGTAATAAATGTCTCTGTCACAACAAATTATTGTGCCTCTCCCGAAATATTCAATACTTAAAGAATTTTTTTTAAATATTTAATTTTAGTTAGTGTTTAATTTACATTTTGAAGTTTATTTAATTTCTTTACAAAAGAAGGCACTTTTTTACCATAACCTTGATACGTTTTTCTGGTAGTTAAGGGCTTTTTCAGGATTTATAGTTTTTGGGCACTTTGTTAATGCAGAAGTCTAATTACAGATAATAATTTAAAAAATATATCAAAGAGAATATAGTTACCTTCACATTTATTTTGTAGTTTTAAGATGCTAATAAAAAATAAGCTGAAACAATGAACTTACATTTTGTCGATACCTTACCGGGCATTAACTGTTCATCAAATTTTTAAATTTCAAAGAACTGGTGAAGGGTAAAAATTGGTGGACACATGGCGTTATGTAAATGAAAGTGTTTCACCCTATTTTTAAAAAACTTAATATTAGAAATTTAAAATTTTGTAGTACTGGTATTTATTATAATTTTAAACCTTATTAGGTATATTTTAAACATTAACGTATACTTTTTTATCTTCTGCAGGATTTTATTAGTGTCTTTCAAAATACAGGTAATATTTAAAACATTGTTTAAATCCTTCCAAATTCTCTGTGAATGTGGTGAGGTATACATCGGAGAGTCGAAAAGACCACCCAAAGTTTAAGTTAGAGAACACAAAACATACGGAACGAGGTGAAACGTCGAAGTCAGGGATTGCCGAACACGCTTGGTCAAAACAACACCGCTTAAAATGGTGGGAAGCAAAATTATTCATAAAGTAACCCACTGGAAGAAAAAAAATTAAAGAAGCTATAACAATGGTAAACAACCAAAATGTATTTATCAAGCCTAGTATCGATATTTGAAATTTTTAGCAACCGTTTCTAAACCGTGAAAAATCGGTAAAGCTTCGGTGAACAACGGATAGTATATAAGTCGTAGCTTTTAGGAATAGTTTTTAGTTATCACTTGAAAATGGTTGGTGATACATTACTAACCGAAACTATGTGTATCAATTAACAAATAAAGACAATAAAAGTTTAAGATTTTAGTGTTATATTTGTTTCTTATTATAAAAACCAGGCTCATTTTAGGTAACACCACTAAGTTCAAGTTTTTAATCTATGCACCCTCGTATCGTTTAAAGGGTATAAAGCACCAAATTAATGAAGTGTTTTATTTTCTGGTGGTGTGTAGCCGAGCCCACGCGATGACCAGATTAAGACAAAGATACGAGGCACATTAGCCTTGCGACAAATCGTAGTCAGATTAATCAGATATTGAAACAAGCGGCGAGGCGCCAGCTTGTCCACTGGGCTGGCCAGGCGGAAAATTTTGTGTAAAGGTTGTTGTCACGTGGCTGATATTTGGTTCTTTAAAACTAAATAAAAAATATATTTTGGTTAGCCTTTTTTGCAACTTAGCATTAATTTATGGGGGTTCCCTGGTTTGACGGTCTAATTTTTATGCATTTTTTGGAATTTTTTGTGAGGACTAATAAAGAGATAAAACTTTTAAGTATTAATTATTTATTAATAAGTGTTTTATGAGTTTACATATAAATTGTAAGCTAAAAATATTTATCAGAACCAAAGTTATAGCGCTCTAAAGACACCTGCCTCGAAAAAATGGACCCTCACTCCTCCACGAAATCAGCTGATTGGCTTATCTGAAACTAAAAAAAAATCGGCGGCTTTTTAATCGTTAATCTTAAATAAATGAAATAAACTGTTAATGAAAATTGGATTTTTAACAGACTTCGGAACAAAAAATTTTGAACTTCATGTATTTTTTGTCAAGTTTTTGTTAAAAAAAACATTTTTTTAAATATTAGTGTGATAATAGTTCATTCCGTGCGCCTTTATGTGCTAAGTCAACACTAGAAATTAGAAGTCAAGCCGTTCTCGAGATATGATGGAGGAAAGTTTGAAAAACACGCTGGCGGACAAAGTCTGACATACAAATTTTTACATTCATTCCATGATTGTCAGAGCTGACATGTCTTTTTGTCAACTTATTTGCTAGTTGAAGCCCTTCTTCATTTTGTAAAAAATAAAGATGTTTAAAAAACTCCCATTTTATAATTTTATATTAATATTTTAAACATTTCTGATCACATAAAGCATTTTTCACAAGGTTTATCGTCAAAAATTGTATAAATATAATTTGGAGCACTTGGTAACTTGAAACATGGCTTTAAATTTTAAATATCGTAGCAAGCTCCTAATTCAGTGCACATCCTAATATAACTAGGGGCACCATCAAATGTCATGGAATGTATTATTGTCCCAGTTTCATTAATTAATTCAATGCACTGAATTAAAAGCATGGTCCTTTCCTTTCCAGACAATCCTGAAATTAGAAAATAGCCTACTGGAATCTTTCAGTGGTCATTAATAGGTACTGCCATAAACACCAATGCATATTTTGCCAATGGAACATTGTCCATGTCAAAAGAATAAACTGATTCAAATTCAATCCCCCCATAAAACCGATTGTTATTATACATTAATTGTTCCATAATTGACATTTCATCAATGCAAATAATAATATGTTTTCTTCTGCTACTTTAATTTTTATTGCATTCAAGGCTTGAGCTGTGAACCCTGGAGTATCATTTATTACTTGATACCATTGCTTAATAAAATTATACTTGGGTTTAGCAAAAGTATTTTTTCACACAAAACGAACATATGAATATGCTCGTGGAGATAGCCTCGTTCTTATCAATTTTTGCGCCCTGGGCTATAAACCAATTAGAGCTCTAGGGCCTTGGCATTGAAATTCTTAAATATGATTTTTTAATATTTCATTGCAGTTATAAATAAAATTATTTTGTTAAATAAAGTGCCCGTTAACCTAAATTTTATTTTTAGTTAAAATACACGGAGCTTAAGAATAACAAGAATATTGATGGCCATCCCTAATATTTTTGTTTTCTTATGTCAATATATTCAGTTTTATTTGGACTACAATATAATACATACCAAAATAAAAAATTAAAATTATATTAATAAAAATATTGTTATAAACATCAAAAAATATTTTGAACAAAAAAAAAACATCCACATATGTTTATACTGATTACAATAATTATCATATAAATTAATGTATTAAATAATAAACCGATTTCTCGCTTTAGTTAGAGCGAGAGAGAGTTGAATACACAGGTTTACAAAAAAATGGCCTAACTATATGACCAGACCATGGTATTCCTAGGTATATCGACACCATATATTCGAATCTGGGATCAGTTTTTTACCATCACGCCAGGAAAATGAGATTTCAAGGTCATTTAGAGGTCAAAATGGTAATAGTTTTGAAAGTGTCTCTGGTACAACTTCTCGAGCGACCTACTAACTTGACAGGTACCTGTTTTGGATATTAGAAAAAAGCTCTAAATTACGCCCAGGACCAGCCCAGGTTCAGCTCAGAGGGGCAAAAGGCACCATGGCGTTTTAACTGGCAAATGTAGATTTCTTCGCCAAGACGTTGAATTTTTACGATGCATTTGCTGTCAATTAATAATTACGATCGACCCGGCACTGACACGACTGACCCAAGTACTTTACGTGAACATTAAGCTAATGTTACGTGTGCTGCCCAGAGCTGGCCCAGGGTAGAGAAAGTGGACATTAGCGTTCTTACTGGCAAATTTGGATTTCCCTGCCAAGATGTTTAATTTTGACGATCCATTTGCAATTAATGACTAAAATACTGATTTATTGGTGTTATTATCTAACAAGTACTTTTTAAGACAGGTCAATATAGGTACTGTAATAGATATTTACGTTATAAGTTCGAAAAAAGAACTTTTACAGTATTAGTGAGATGTTTACGGACGAGGCGACGAACAAACAGAGTCTGGAATTTCGGAATGAATACTGTAAAGGTTTTTCAAACGAAAAATATATAATATTTTATTTCATACTGTACCTACTGTGAAAATTTATGTTTTAAAACAATAAAGTATTTTTAACATGCTTCGTATATCTACAAAATAATGAATTGTCTGCTTTGGACTGGATTTTAGGATTTTTGTTTATTGGTGAAAACATTGTCAGTACTGACACAAAATTTAAAATGACGAAAAGATTGCTTTGATATATTGAGGAAACACAATTATCCTGTTTTTATTTATGTCAACGTAAAAAGTAGAGTCAGTTGAAAATTAGTGTTCTTTTGCAATCTTTTTGGTAAAATTGACAGAATGAAGGAAGATGGTGGAAATCTTAGACCAAAAAAAAAAAAATAAAATCGACAGAACAGTATAAGAAAGAATTTTTGTATTGAGTATTTACCGGTCCGGTCAAGACGGTAAAAGTTCATTTTCCGAACTAAAACCAAGTATCTAAAAGTACGTTTTACAGTACAGTATGAAACAAAATATACAGGGGGTCCCAGAATATGTGGGCAATCTTTTGGATCTAAAAAAACCTAAAAATATTATGACAAGTTCCCATAAACTTTTTTCCTACGACCCTCCCCTACGGAGATACAGGTACATAACGGACGCCCCGGGGAATCGTTTTTTTAAATTACTTTTTGAATACTAGGCATAAATTATTTTTTTAATATGATGGTAACTAGATAAGTTTTCTTAAAATAAACCCATTAAATCATATTTGGCTTACTTAGTTTGCCAGGAAAGGACTAGGCTCTGACACAATAATAGCAATTTTTTAACACCCTGTATGATAAAGGCTTAGCAATAATATTTTTAAGTAGCCTTAACCTTAAACTAAAAAAAGGTACTCTTGATTGACATCGATAAGATCGACTGTTTACAAGAAATAAAATATTATGATTGGTATTTTTTTTACATTATACAGGGTTTTTTCTAATTGAACGTTAATATTTAAGAAATCAATTTCTAGGTTTATTTTAGGATAAAAACTTCATATGAACGTATGTCCTAAACGTCTTAACTTTTGAGATACAAGGTGGTAAAATTTTCAAAAATAAATTATTTATGTTTGAAAATTTTACCACCCTGTATCTCAAAAGTTAAGACGTTTAGGACATACGTTTATATGAAGTTTTCTTCTTAGAATAGACCCAAAAATTACCTTCTTAAATATAACCGTTTAATTAGAAATGTATGTAATGTATAATGTAATGAAAAATTACCAAACATAATATCTTATTTCTCGTAAACACATCATCTTATCGATGTCAATCAAGAATACCTTTTTATTAGTTTAAGGTTAAAGCTATCCAAAAATAATATTGTTGAGCCTTTATCATACAGGTTGTTAAAAAATTGCTATCATTGTGTTAAATCTAGTCCGTCCCTGGCAAACTAAATAAACCAAATATGATATAATGGGTTTATTTTAAAAAGACCTATCTAGTAAGCATCACATTAAAAAAATATTAATTTACGCCTAGTATTTAAAAAGTTATTTTAAAAAAACGATTCCCAGAGGCGTCCGTTATGTACCTGTATCTTCTTAGGGGAGGGTCGTAGGAAAAAAGTTTATGGGAACTTGTCATAATATTTTCAGGTTTTCTATTGGATTCCGAAAGATTGCCCACATATTCTGGGACACCAGTATAATTACTTTAAATTAAAATAAATTTTTATTTTGTTGTGACACATTTTTTTGTCAACTGTTTATACGAATAAGTAATTAGTTTTTCCCATTTAAGAAATACCTTTGTAGTTTAAATTTCGTATTGTTAAAGCGACCAATATTTATTAAGTTGGCGTCATTTACATTTCTTTATTTAAAAAGAAAAATACTAATTTTTGTTGATTTTTGTTAAAAAAAAAACAACTTAACAAAGTATGTATTGCATTGGTTCAAAAAGTCAGTAACCATGGTTACAATTACCAAAAAATGTATTGCATTGGTTAAAAAATTCGGTTATCATAATTACTTACCAGATGGTTACTTAGTTTGGTTTTCTTAAACTTTAATGAACTTAATTTTGAGCTTTCTGTTTTTTGTAAAATGTATTATTTTTTATAAATTGCGATGGATATATTATGTTGCATGTTTATTTGATATTAAAACGATTTAACTTAAAGGGAAAAAAAGGAAATCGGTTGATTTTTTTTTTGCTCTGAATAAAATACTTTAACGGGAAAAAATATATATTGAAACCCAGTAGACCTCGTGTCGTTACAAGCATTTTTGATCTGAAATTAAATTTAAATGCCCAGGCGTGAACTTTAAATCGTAATTACGCCGAAACTAATTTTTTCTAAAAAAATGTATTTATAAGATGTTTTTTTATAGATAAAGAAAGAGATTTGACGTGTTTTAAGATCAAAATAAATTTAAAGCAAGGGGCCCATTAAAAAAATTATTTGATTTGCACACCTAATAGACCTCAGTGTCTATTATTAGATAAACCTGAGATGATTTTAAACCTAAATTATACAAGTTTTAAAAAAGCTGGTTATTATAATGTCCAAACGCTTAAAAAACCCTAAACTTTTTTAACACTACTTTTAAACATGAACGCCCTTCCCACAGACGAAGACCTGTTAACCTGGCGCTAAGAAATTTATCGATGAGTTGTTTAAAACTGTTATCAGTTCCATTGTCATGTTCTTGATACCTTAATTTAACTGGCTACATCCTACGGAATATCTATCTCCGAAAACGACGTTGTTCTTCCTTTTCTTGTTCAACCATAAGCATGATGGATCGGCACCATTTATCACTACATGCATTTCGTTAATTGCCTTTACGGTTCCTAAATTATGGTTAACGATATACAGGATTTTATAAAAAATGTTATTGCTTTATTAATATTTGGTTTCAAAATAAAATAAATGATTTTATCTACAACCGTGCGGTAACACAATGGCTCACACCGATTGAGGTAACTGGTAGTTTAATCAATTTCTAGTGTTAAATTGGGAAAAAACGTCAAAGAAAAATTATTATCCCAAAAAAACCTGATGGTTGTAGATAAAATACTATACATAACTCGAGTGGTAAACAGTTTTAGCGCACTTAAGTGAATGCAAAACTCGCCTTTGGCTCGTTTTGCAAACTTCACTTTGCGTGCGCTAAAAATCTTTCATTTTCTTTCACCTTTCATTTTAAAGTTTCAAATTTTTACCTAAGATTCTTAATCAGCATCACATTGATTTTCGGAAATTAAGATAAAAATTTTTAAAACATCTGCCTATTAAGATCTTAATATAAGGAAACACACCTAACATATGATTTTAATCAAAATATGTTGTTTTTTAGGTCCGGAGAAACAACATTTAAATAAAACCTTTTGTGGTGTATAGAGTGGTATCCAAAAACGGGCATATATTTTATTTAAATTTATGTTAAAAGTCCTGATTGCGCGATCTTCATAATTTTTGTTGTCCTTGAGATAGCTGTTGTCGAAAATTATTTCGAAAAGTTTTAAATAATGCCGAGAAAAATATATAATAAGTATAATGTTGGTAAAATGAACAATCACAGCTAATTATTTTAAATGTCTTGGCTTTTTTTAACTAAAAAAAAGTTCGAAACGGAATCGCACTTCAAATTGAGAATGTAATACGGCGAGCCGCAGGTGCAGTAAAATTAAGCCTAACAACGATCGCACATATAAAAAAGAATAAGATTAAATCACACCAGGATTACGCTTTCAATATGTCTTTCAAGCAAAAGACCGCAAAAACCAAAATTACAACATCTTTGAAAAATATAATTCGGAACTCAATTTATTCTATGTATGCCAGAAAAGGATATGTAACATTGGCAGCAATAAGACAAAAGTTTAGGAAAGGAATTGTATATTTTGAGTTTTCCATCGATTCCTTAAGAAGATGGATCAACAGTATAGGCTTCAAGTGAAAACAATTAAATTATAGAAAATTTTTGATGGACTTGGTAGATATTGTTAATAAAAGAATCAACTTTTTAAAGAAGTATCTCAAAAATAGAAATTTAGATCCGGAAGGTTTTACTGAAGTTTTTATAGACGAGACGTGGATCTTTAGCAAGGGATGTTTATTTTTGTTCATTATTCATAAATAATCTTAATATATGTTAAGTGTTATAAGGCTTGTTAATAAATAAATACTACAAAATTATTTTTATTTTTAAGATTAAAAATGTATGCTAAATCATCATTTGTGAATTTCTAAACGTATAAAAAACATAACACACTATTAGTTTTTGAAAGCGATAGCAAATTTTCTAACCTAATTTTGATTGGCAAAAATATCTAAATATCTTTTTACGCCATACGTTTTTTCTTATCTGGATGACGTAACTACAAACAAGTATAATTTCGACTTTATCAGTCTGCGCATTTGTTGTCTTACCCGGATATGATTCGCGGTGACAGCAGTAGATGGTCGGCAATTTCCAACGAATTAAGAAACGATGCGGACTATGAAGCGTCACTTTTTCCCCCTTTGGTTTATTAACTATATTAGGCTGTTATGTGGAGAATGTGGGCTCTTATAGTATATGTTATATCATAATTATATTTTTGTAAAATCCAGTAATTTTTACTTATCGGGCCTATGGCCGATTTTATTAAAATTTAATATACGGGTTCTTTTGCGCTGATCATAAATCTAAAGTCAGTTTTCTTGAAGACTCCTTATTTTTGAGTAATAATACCCTTTTTGGACCTATCCTCAAAACTTCACAACCTTTTCTAAAATTCTCTTTTCATAAAACTGGTTACAGCCCAACTAAATCATTTCATAAAAAACACCTTTAAATTTACCGAATAAGTCCATTTCTACCAAAATTTAGTCATTAATTTTACTAAACAGCGCCCCCAAAAAAACATTTTTATTTAACGAAATTATTTAAAGACTGTTTGACAGATATATTGGTACAACTGTAGCAAGCCAAATTTTAAATGTAAATTGTTTTTATCAGTATTAAATTAAAAAAAAAAAATAAAAGAAAATTCGTCTAATGAGAAAATTTATTTTATGCTATTTTTTTAATTTAGTTTATGGCCCATAGGTATGTGCATAAAAAATCAGAAGCTCCAATTAGTTCATGTTCAAAAGTTTATGCAAAACTAAATCCTTAAATGTAGCAGAGATATTCCAAGTCCGGTTGTATCAAGTCCAGGACACATTGAACCGTATTTTTGTACAGCCTTAATCTTCTGCAAAAGGTTAAATCCGACAATTCCTCAAGTGGATTATTTCTTACATAAACTTGCCTCGGAAATCCAAATTCCAATATTTAAGATTAAGAAACCAGGCTTTTTCACTTTAAGCCTATAATTTTATCGGCTTTTAATGAGCCTCGCTTAGACTTCTTTAAGCTCAGTTTAGTAGGTGGTGCAAGTTGATATTTTAAAAAGCCCAATTCACTTCAAAGCTAAGCTTAAATTACGATCGGTGCAAGTCAATCTGAAAGGCAGTGGATATGCATCAACACAGTGGATAAATAATATTTTTAACACACACATGTAATGTATTTTTCTTGTAATGTGTAGACGCATATTTTTTTTATTAAATGTCCACACATGTGTAGTCCCACTAAGCAAAGAACATCTTTAGCACGTTTTGTAACGTTATTCAAAAGTAACTGTGATAACGTTTAATTTTAAACGTTATTTTATCATGCCTGTTTCGTTTTCTTAAATTGTTACTATTAATTTTCGTTTCTGTAACATACCCTTGTGCATATTTTAATACGGTATAGAACAAACATCTTACTGACGTTATTTTTATGTACTTTATATTAACGTTAAAATGTTGCCATGAAGAGCATGATCTTTCAACAACAAGTTCCATACATCTCTTAATATACGTTTCAGATATGGTTATAATTTGTTAAAACATAAAATGTTATTAGTGTGACGTTATAATAATGATTTTATTTATTGCAGAATCGTTACGTTTACTACATTCCCCGGTGTAATGTAAACAAAGTTAACATATCGACCTCGTTTGCTTAAAAGTAGCTGGCACAGAGATTGTTCGATTTTTTAACAACGACGCCAGGTTAAGAAAGAAAGATTTACCTTTAGTACATAACCTCACTATATTTATTTTATATATTATTTTTTAGAACAAGTGTGTTTTGTGTTGTAAATTTTAAGTTTTTTCTCGTGATATTTAAGGAAAATATGGATCGAAGTAAGTACACTACACTATTTTCTACTATACTTCAGTTTTTATGTATGTAGGTATATAGATAAACTGACCAAAATCCCGATTTTAATGTCAGGATTTTAAGGAGAAAATCCAGCATTAGTCGTTTCCTTGAGATAAAGTTACCATTTGTCCCAAATATTGGGGTTATAAGTCTGGATTTCGTTTCATAAGGTACCTCCCATCCCCTCGATACATATAAATTAAAGAAAGTATGAATTCAAATTTGGATGCTTTATACCTACCCACATAATAGTAATTTACGTTATAAGACCGGAGAGTAGTGTTTGCAGGTCGAGCTAAGCGGTTTCTATGGCAAGTTCTGGAAGCTTGGCAAGAGCTGCAAAATACTTGTTTTTTGGTCGTGTAACCTACATTGTTTTTTTTGGACCGAAAGTATTTTAAAAAAATAATAATAGTATTATAATGATTGAAAACAGGTAAATTTATCCGCTTGACATGGATTTGAAACTTATTATAACAATAAGAATTATGTAAGACACCCACGGTACGTTAGTACTTAGGCCTCAGCCTTCGTGGACGGTCCAAAGATAAAAAAAATATTTTTTTTTCCATGATAACCATTTTCCGGTCTAGCCCGGCAAAATTACTTTCTGGCCAAGAAATTCTCCAGAAAATGGGTTTTTTCAATCCGCCAAAAAAAACTTATTTAGGGGACTTAAATAGCATAAATTGGGTATTTTTAACAAATGAAATACTTCGGTTAAATTAATTTTATCAAAGTTGTACCTTAAAGTATTTACTGTGATAAATTATATTTTGTAATTTTTAAAGGCCCTGATATTAGACACTTGACAAATTAATAATAATAATAATAATAACAAAACGAATTGTAGATGCAGTACAGTCAGTACCAACTAATCAAAAAGTGTAGGCTTTTAAGCCAAGTAAAGGTTTTTATCCTTTATATTAGGGAAATAAAGTAGCTATGACACTATCTGCAAATACAGCTTTTTTTGCTAAACTAGTGATATTAGATTATCTTTTTGATTAATGTAGCAATTATGACAATACCCAAAAGTTTTGGGGCAAATATTTTACAAAGTTTTCTTTTTTTAGGTGCAACTAGGAGACAAAAATAGAACAGAATATGGATATTAAAAATACATGTACATACAGTTAATTTTTAATAAACATTTATAAATTATGTAGGTAATTTCCATACCCAACTTTGAACCTCAGGAAATATTTAAGACTTTATAAAGTAAATTAGAAAAGATAAACATTATTACAGAAACATTTCTATATATGAACTGTAACACTTTGTGTGGATTTAAAAAATAAGCTCTGCATATTAAATAGTCTGTACACAAATTCGGGAAATATGAAAGAAGAGTTGTAGACCTCAGATATTTTTACAAATATTTTTTTCCTTATAATTTATATAAGTATTTTTTTTATTAGGGAGTCACTTGTCATTGGTTGTATCTTGGAAACTCTTGTTTTATTTTGGGGTGGACGAAAAAAAAATGATTATCAAAATTAACAGGCGATTTATTACAACATTTTTTACATCCATATTTTTTTTCAGTGGCATCTTCAAGAAAGAGTGGACGCAACATTTACTTTTATATAAAAATACTAAAACTTTGGGGTAAACAATTTTTAATATTGTTAATTAACAATCGATAGGGTATTTTAAAGTTTTAGTTTTACAAAACCTAAAAACGAAGTTATTTAACCAAATCTTTTTTATTTAACCAGTCTACATTTAAAAAAATATGTTTCACTTTGTTAGTGCTTTTTTGCGTATAAGTAAATTTTCGCCCACTCTAGAAGTTTAACAGAAAATAATATGAGGAAAGGCGTGAAAAATCGTTTAGTAATTTTAATCAAATCCGTGATCGATTACTTTAATATAGAAATTTTTAAAAAAAGTTTGCCCTCAAGTTAATAAGTTTAGTGACTTTTAAAGCTATCTTCATTATACTAATTATTATTTTTAAGCTGTACATTAAATGGTTTACAAAATACGATTTATAACCATACTTAATTAAACATTTTGTATTATTACTATGAACCACATATTAAGGATCCAGAAGATCTTTTAATGTTAACTAAATAACGGACATATTGCAGAATACTAGCTTGTTTATAATCAAGATAACAAAATCGCCTATTTAAACTCTTAAAAAATCCTCTTTATAACTTAAGTTATATAACGTGGATGATTTAGAATATGTGTTAGACCTAACCAATGCAAAGTACATAACAATGCCGTGTAAGTTTCAAAACCAGAACGTTGTATTCTTAACGTAACTACGATTTTGTTAAGTTGAAGGAAATATAACGAAACTATTAGGTTCAAGGAGCTGTTATTGTTTCAAGTTGATTAACGTAACAAAGAAATAAGAAAACATAAATCTAACGTAATTAGGATGATTTTTTGCTTAGTGGGGTCCACCACAAACCACAATGACATGTTTTATAACATATAAGCATATAAAAACTTGTTGTTACTATGTTAGCGCCAATGAATACATAAAACAGCCAAAATTTGGAAGTCCTCAAGAACAGCTTTAATTTTGATAATTAAAAAAAAATGTTTTTCTATATTATTCTAAATCAGAAACCTTCTGGAGGAAGCAAACAATAAGTGTTTATATTGTTTTAACAATATTTATGATATTTAAGTGGATTTTTTTCTTAAATCGTTACAACTTTTTAACACAAAATTTCCTACGAAAATAGTCTTATAATAATTTCTCGTATTTTTCATAGTTTCAAAGATATCTTGAACTTCGGTTTCTGAGAGCAGGAATTTTACTCCAACTTCCGGACTGTAATAATTGCTTATAAGATTTTTTTATATAATAGTGACATAAAATTAATAAACACAACAAAATTAGAAATGTATATATTTATTTACGATTAAAACAACTAATTCTAAAAAATATATTATTATATATTAGATATTTAAGAAAATATAATAAAATTTAAACAAAGAAAATTTCATGAAAAGGTATTTATCAGAATTTTAAAAATATTTTATTAAATGTTATTTTTTTTTGCTTTACTTACATATACAAAAAATAGGAAATTAAATTTTTGTTTATATTTTGCGTATCGGAGATTTCATCTTCTTCAAGTGGTGAGTGGTTATCGCAGTCACTTCCACTGCAAACAATGAATCCGGTAAGCAATGAAGGCCGCTTTTTTGCACCGCATCCTTTTTTAAAGAGCAAAATATGGTTTCTAAGACGTTTTCACGTGCTGCTGGTTGCATTCTTTTTACTGGTTTTAAATATTTGCCTTTTTGCCAAACCTTTTTTTTTAGGAGGGATTAGAGAATTAATAGTTGCATTGCTGAAATTGTAAGTAGACTTTTAGCACCTGATGATAAAGAATTTTTTTTTAAACCGCTCAAAAATAATACAACGAGTTTATTTCACAAAAACTATATTAAGTAAATACTTAAATAATAAAAAGTGCATTTTTTATATATGGATGCATTCACTGGATGTAAATACCACCTACGCCTTTTATAATAGAGGTAAAGATAATTTTATTTAAATTTTTAATAATGATTATAACTTACATGCAGCAGCTAAAACTTTCATGGTTAAAAATCAAAGTGATAAAATACATTTCAATAAAGATATACTCACAATGTATAGTTGTCTACTTACAAGTCCAGCAATGGAAAATTAATTCCCTAACTCCTCCTAAAGAATGATTTTGGCAAAAAGACGATTATTTAAAACCAGTAAAAACCACGCAACCTGCAGCACAGAAAATCGTCTTAAAAATAATATTTTGCTCCTGCAAAACAGGATGCGGTTAGGCATCAGCTGCAGAAGAAGTGGCCTTCATTGCTTATCGGCTTGCATTGTTTGCAGTGAAAATAACTGCGATAACCACCCACCACTTAACCACTTAAGGAAGATGAAATCTCCGATACGCAAAATATAAATGAAAGTTAAATTTTCTGTTTTTCGTGTATGTAAGTAAAAAATATTTAACGTTTAATAAAATATTTCAAATATTCTGATAGATAACTCTTAGTGAAATTTTATTTATTTAAATTATATCATATTTTTTAAATATCTAATATATAATACTATGATTTTCAGAGTTGTTTAAATCCTAAATAAATATATAAATTTCTAATTTTTTCTGTATATTCATTTTATGTCACTATAAAAAATTCTTATAAGCAATTATTACAGTCCGGAAGTTAAAGTAAAATTCCTGCTTTTAGAAATTGAAGTTCACGATATTTTGGAAACAATGACAAATACAAGAAATTATTATAAAACTATTTTTGTAGAAAATTTAATTTTCTACAAAAAGGTTTTGTGTAAAAAATGACAAAAATTAATATTAAAAAAGTTACAGGGTTTAAAAAAATTCCACTTAAATATCATAAATATTGTTTAAACAATATAAATACTTGTTTGCCCCATTCAAAAGAATAATAAATTTAAATTACGTAAAAAAACATTTTTTTTGATTATCAAAATCTGAGCCGTTTTTGAGGACTTTCAACTAAAACGCTTCATTGACGCAAGTACTATTTCGTAATGATTTTACAAAAAAGTTTTTTTTCAGAGTAAGTATTTTTAGAAGAAATTATTACAAAATAAGCGCGCAAAAGTATCTTTTATTTTTTGAGAAAATGTTTTTCATATAATTCTATTCGAGACTAAAAAATTATTTTACCCAAGATAATCTGTTATTTGCCGATTTATCCCAATTTTCCATGGTCATGTCGCTTTTAAAATCAAAAATCTCTAAAAGCACCCCATATATCGGCTTATCTCTTTGTGTTCAATAAAATTTAAGCGTTTCCTTAACAGGAGTGATTTATGTTCATATAAATATTAATGAGTCAACCAATGACTACTTTTAGTCCATTCATAGCTAATGTAACGTAAATATTCTTCAGTTCTGCTACGGGGCTCATAATAGAGATGACAAATTACCAATAAAACGACGGTTCCCTTATTTTTGTTGGATTATTGGACTGGACGGAATAGGGTGTGGAAGGAAAACGAATTTATTATTTATTTATAGGATTAGCACATTATTATAGGGTTATCACTAAAAAAAATAATATTTATATTATTTTTTCGGAAAGTGACTACCACCAAAGATTATTTCCCCTTTTATTTAACTGGCCGGTTTATAAATCAAGCAAGGTTTAGGTTAAAACAGTAATATACAGAATGAATCATAAAACATATACCTTTGCTTAATGGGAGATTCCTTAGTAAAAAAAGGGACAAAAATGTTATAATAACACAGGTCCAAAAACCGCTCCATTTTTAAGGTAGAGGGTATAAAAAAAAATTAAACTTGGGATTTGTTTCTTTACTATCTAACTGGAAAGGCCTCAAACTGCACACATTATTGGTTCCTTCATCCAAATTCTTTATGTATAGTTCTTTAGAAACTTCCCAAATATTGGATTTATTTCCGATTTTTTACAATTTTCTGCCCTTATTGTGTTAAAAACAGAGTAATAAAAGAAAGAAAGAGAAGTATTTAACAAAACTATTAAACTATGCATTTTCTAAAATTTATTTCTTTGATTCAAATATAGGAACAAATACCATATTCCCATAAACGGTATATTATACCAACAAGTATTATGAAAAAATGACATAGTAGATAAATTGCTGTGGTAAATCAATACACCTAAAAGTAAAAGCGAACGAAACAGAAATCCGAGTGGAGTTGATAAACGACCTTCCAAAGAATTCACTTAGGACTAATTTCGACGGTGACAAACCCCATTGTTGACGTCTTTCTCCCCCCGTTAACTAAGTAACGCGCTAAATTAAGAGGGTTTCTTTTAAAGAAACCGGAAACAATACTACATATACGCATTTATCTTCCGGCTAGCTTGCAGGGGCGGTGGCTCGGGGCTTTTTACTGTCATACATCACTATATGCTGCTTACTGACTCTTTATTTCTTTCTTCTTACTTCCACTGCGCTATTTACTTTTAAACAAACAAAGGAATTTTCCCATTTGTTAGAGGAACAACATATCTTTTAAATTAGGGTTATAAATTTAAAAATCCATTTTATGGTTCTACTTATTTCAAGGATTTTACAGCTTATTCGGAAAATGGCTTCATTCCTGTTGGGAAAATAAAAATAATTGAATTTTATTTTTTTATTAAAGAGACTATAATTTAATAAACAAAATATTTTTTTACTAATGGAGTAGTGTGTGACTTGCTTTTACCCACCTGAGCCTATTTTTTGTTAAAATTGAATAATTTTGTGTTTAATGTGTCACAAGCTGTTGGGTGTGGCTAGTAGTTTAATGGGTGACTTTACCCAGACTCTATTGGGTAGGGGGAGGGAAAGGCTTAGCTTGCAGGGAGCAGTTATTAGTTATACGTCAGTGGTGGTACTATTGATTTGCCTGGAATGTGCCCAAAATAAATTGTCTGCATATTTCGGTTCTTGGACAATGTTGACGGACCTGGAAAAATAGGATAATGTTTCGTTGCAAGCGATAGTAATAAAATATTTAAATTTATGCTTTTAAGCTCCTTGTGTTAGTACGGGTATAAATATTTTAGAATTCAATAGACAATTAGAATGCTACCGGTACTCCTTCCGGCCCCGGTCTAATATCTATTGAGTCGAACAACAAAAGAATAACGTAGTGTCGGCCAAAATAATGCTATAAAACCCTTGACAGTGGTTTACGCTTGGGCTGGTGTTTGATAATAAGGTTTTAAATATTTTTTTTTTAAAATGGGAATCGTATTTTTTTAAATATATTTTAACCATAATATTTGACAATTAATACTTAGGTTTAAGTAAAAATTAAAAAAATATATTTATATAAGTTTTATTTACTTATTTGGCAGTAAGACAAAATTACATTTTTGTTTAGCAATCGTCAATACTTTTAAACTAACCTTATAAAAATACTTAAATCAATAAAAAAACTATTTTACAAGTACAACAATAAAATATTGAAATATTAAAAATGCACTAATGAAAATATTAAAATAAATTAAAGATAAAAATTTATAATTAAACAATAATGCTTATTTTAAAAATACACCACAGTGCCAGACTATGTAAAGTACAAATTAAATGTGAAAATGTCACCAAAATGAAAAATAATCCTAAATATGTATTTATTCTCTTTACTCCAATACTTAAGACTAAATCAAACATGAACAATTTCCTTAATTTAGGAAAATAGTATTTTAGGATTTAGAATTTTTTAAAATAATTCAATAAAATGACTTTACTGAAAAGTAGATTTTTGGACTTACCATATTCTGGCTCTGGGGTACAGAATCCATATCATATTAAATGTAATACTTACATCTACCTCTTAACAATTTTCCATATCTGACAGATCACTTAAGGAACTATCACTGCTTGAATCATTTAAGTCCCTTTTTATAATTAAAAGTTCAACATTTCTACATCGACTACTATATCTATATTCTACATTTTATTTTCTACATCTAGCACATGTTCAACACATCTTTGTCAGTTTTCTGAGGAAACATTAGATACGGCAATTTGATTTTTTTAACCTCCGCTATTTTAAAACTTGTATTATTTCTGGCAACTTCACCTTTGACTTGCGCCCATATAAGTTCTATGGGGTTAAGTTTGCAGTGATATGGTGGCAGCCGATACATACTAATATTTCGTTTCTTTGCTATTTCATCAATAACGAAATTTGTGTACCTATCATTATTTATCGCTACTTCAATATTTACTAGTTGTAATAACTCTCGCTTAACACTATCTTTAGGAAATTCAATGTTTTTTTGCATTAGCCAGAGTTGAATATCTTTTTTGAGCCAGATTAAATTTGGACATATTCCAGTTTTTTAGAATGGTAACTTGCGTTATCCATTACAATAACAGAACACTCTGGTAATAGGTCGATCATCTGCAGAAACCAGTCTTTAAATACATCAAAGTTCATGTCTTCGTGATAATCTCCTGTTTTTTTTAGATTCAAACAATAAAAGGCCTCCGTCTACAAAACCATTCTTGCTTCCAATATGAGTAATAATTAGTGTACGTCCCTTTCTAGATGAAGGTTTTAAGCCCATGGAAAGGCCTTCATTAAAAGCCTGGCGAAGAGTTGTGAAATTCCCATCTTGCCAAAATTTCTTTAGCGTATATCTCTCGTTTATCCAGGTCTCATCTAGATAACATATTGCTTTTCCTTAGGAACGAGCTCTTTCTATCTTTCTTAAATAATCTCTTCTCCATTGGACAATCTCTCCACTTTCTATTAACAAAGATTTTCTTTGGAACTTCTTTCACTGGAAATACAAATCCTTTAAAATTCTCCATAGTTTTAATCTACTTATTTCTGGCACTTCCGGGTGAATTCCGACAGCTCAAAAGATACTATCCACAGTCGGGATTTTTTTTCCATAAAGAAATATAATTTTTGGTGATGAGTCTTGGGCTATAAAATAACGTTTGCTGTGGGCATAGTTATTGGCTCTAATTAACCTAAAGTATTATAAACGTGATGTCATATGTAGATATGTCTTCTGTTTTTTTCTTTGTGTCATTGAATTACTAACAATTTAGATATTTTTTGGTAAAACAATGTATTTGAAAGATTTTTCATCTTTTGCAAAATTTTGCTGGAATAAGTAGTTATGTCAGAAAAAAAAATTAATTAAATACTCGGGCAAGATATTTTATAAATAGTAATAAGTTTTCTACTTAACATTTTTTGCTGGTGTCCCTATTATGTTTCTTTGTTGCTATGACATTTAATATTTCTGTTGACAAATTGCTGACAGAAAACATTCGGGCCACTATGTTTAACTTCTAAAATCTTTTACGATTACGTTAAATATGGACAACTATACGAACTCCGAAAAAGCTGACATGCTGTTGGTGTACGAGTTTTTCCAAGAAAATTGACGTCAGGGTTTACATGGAGAGAATTCATGACCGTCGTTTACCAAATTCCGTGGCTGTTCGACGATACCTTCATGACCAATACCCTCATAGATTGAAAGAGGCGATGATGCACCTGTACGATGGCCACCACCTTCTCCGGACCTAAATATGTGTGATTTCTTTTTGTGGGATGTTCTTAAAGCCAAAATTTATAAGACTCCTGTAAATACGTGCGAAGAATTATGGCAACGAATTTTAAATACAAGCAACCATCTTAATAATACCGAGACATTAAATAAAGTTCAAGTTTATTTTTTAGACTATGTGAATAAGTGTATTCAATAACATGGTGGTCATTTTTGCACAATATCTTGCCCGCGCATGTAATTAAAAATGATTTTTTTCTGGCATAACCACTTATCCTAGCAAAATTTTATAAGAGATGAAAAATCTTTTAAATGCATTGTTTTGCTAGAAAAGATTATCTCATTTGTCAGTGAGCCAATGTCATAAAAAATCAAAAGAAGCAACTACATGACGTCACTTTTATAATACTTAAGGTTAAGTACAGTCGATAAGTATGCCAACAGCAAACGTTATTTTTTAACCTCATTATCAAAAATTATCAAAATCGACTTGCACGTTTTTAAAAAAGTTAGGAAAAACCAATATTTTTAAAAATCTTTGATGCCTCTGCAGGCTAATTGAAGCAATTTTGGATAAAGGTAAGTTCACCTAAATCGACTTATTTTGACGTCTGTCATCAAACGTTACTCGCGTCTAGAGATACCCCGGGTATTTTGGCTCACGAGCTTCTTGACAGTGTTGACACATGAGACATGCTTTGTTATGCAGGGACTTGGCTAAAAATTAAATTTTAATGCAATAATTTGGGGTCTCTTTAAATACGTCCCCGCATTGTCATGTCTGAAATATAATTGGGGAAAATAAAAAGCCGCTTTGCTAACCAGAACTAACCCTGATCGACTAGAACTTAGAGCTTTTGAATTTGTCTAAATTATCCCCACATAGAAGTTAACAAAATTTTAACAACGTATTAGAAAAACCCGGTGAATATATGTAAAAATATATATAACTTCTACCATATCAAAAATTATAAAAATTTTGTTAATAACTTCTATGTAGGGATAATTTAGACAAATTCAAAAGTCCCAAGTTCTAGTCGGTCATGGTTAGTTCTGGTTAGCAAAGCGGCTTTTTATTTTCCCCAATTATATTTCAGACGTAAAAATGCGGAGACGTATTAGAAAAGACCCATAATTTGCCTTTTTTACATTAAATGCATTATTTAGAAAAAGCCTATGTTTCAAATTACGCGCCGAGCCCCTGCATATTAAAGCATATTTCATGTGTTAACACTGTCAAGAAGCTCGTGAGCCAAAATATCCGGGGTATCTCTAGACGCGAGTTCAAACGTTGTACACGTATTTTCCGGACTCCCTGTATATAATTATTTGTACAAAGATCTGCTTTTCAACTTAAAAAGGATCCAAGCAATTATTTTTTTATGAAGTTGTCAATTTTAGCGGCTTTTTTGCTTGTCTTTCCATTCTTTACAAAATTCCAAATAAAATACAATTAAATATAAATTTTTTACTCTGAAAAAGAGATGACTACTTTGGATAGTTTTTTAGATAAAAAAACAGAGAAAAGCTAACTTTTGTACGGATTTTTGTTGTTTAGGTTTTATGCAGCTTTTTTTAAAAAGATAGCACTGGTAGTTTGCTGTTAAATTTTAATTACCAAAATAGTTATTTGTGTATCAAGGCAGTAAAGTTGATCTTTTTTGGCCGAATCAAAAGTTTTAAATGAGGCCAAAAAAGGTCATTAGGCCAAGGTACACAGAACATTTTTTAGGCGACTGTTTTATCAAGTAGGTACAATATTTGATTTGCTCTTTTGAATTTTAAAATAGGAAAAAAAATATAAACAGTTTCAAATTTTTATTGATTAAATAATGTTAATGTGGCACAATTGGAACATCATCTGATAAAAATTATAAACAGAACTTACTCCTATAAAAATGGTAACAAATGAGTTTTTTGTTATTAATTGTTGTGTTAAAAGTACATTTATTATACTTTGAAAATGTAATTTCACTTTTAGACGCGAGATTATTAACAGTCATGTGATTGTCTAGGTTTTTAGAAGTAATATTCTTTGATTCAAAATCTTTGAAATTTTTTTGAACAGGAAAGCAAGAATTCTATTTGATATTTATTTTTTTCTTGAAATGGAATTTTCAATTTAGCATTTCGCTACTGAATTAGACTTCCAACCTCCGTGGCTTTTTAAGATTAAAATGTCAGCTCCTGTTTTAACCAAAAGAAAAGATGAATTTCTTCTAAAAGCGTGACCTGTATATCTATTAGCATTGGGCAACTGTGGATACTGTACAATAAGGGATGGTATTTTTCCAAAAGTATGTACACCGACAAATTGTGAAGAGCATTTTTAATTTCGATAATTAATAAAAAACGTTTGATGACGTAGATTAAGAGGTCGTAAATTTGAGTATTTTCGAATTAGCTGTAGGGGATTTATATTTTCAATTAGTTCATCAGTTATTGTAAATACTTGTTGTTATCAGTTTTTGTTTTAAAAAGTGTGATTATTAACACGGTTCTTTGTCTTTATACCGTTTACAGATAGTTGCCTTAGTTCGTCTTGCCTTAACAGGCAATCAATTAACAAACACACCACAAATAAACACAGTATAATTATTTTAAATAATTACAATTTTTTAAGTGTTACTTCACTAAATAGTTCTCATCTAGCGCTGTTGGAACTATTAACATCATGTTGTAAATTGGACTTTCGCCGTATCTGTACGCGTGTTTTTAAAAATGCAATCAATTTTGAAATCATTCCAACTTCTATGTTATTTTTAACCATAATTGTAGATTTTAACATTGAAGAGGTAGATCATAATGTAGACGATTTTTTAATAGTGCCCTGTGCAAGAAATACCTCTTCTTTTAAATTAAATAAAAATTTCATATTGTTTTAAATAGATCTGCCGAGATTTTTCTGGTAGTAAATTTAAAGTCGCTGCTTTTGCGGCTTCATAAATTTCAGCTGGATTATCACTGTCTGTATCACTCATTTTGCGTAATTCTTAATATGAATTTTTATTCATTCTGATTATTACTGTTAAGTTGATACTGACAAATTGTTAATAAACTGTCTAGCAACGCACTTTATCGTAGCCATCCACGAGAGCCTTCGTAAAGAAAAAGCGACCATAAAGTAATTGCCGCCAAAAAAGTTATACTTTACGGACGCTAATAAATCCATAAATATATTTTTTGTGACAGTCTCCTTAAAAAATCTTTATAAACTGTGCTTTAATTTAAACGTACTTAAGAAATTAAAGGTTGCACACAGAAAAATTAAATATCGATTTGGCCTTAAACAAATTTCATTGAAAATATCCTGAAATAGGTATACATAAAGTGAAACATAAAAGCCTCTATTCAAGTAGAAAGGAGCATTTTAAAAGCGAATGGGACCACTTTGTTTGAGCTAAAGCAAACACAAACAAGAACGGTCGGTCCATAGCAGTGGCAAAGTAACATAGTTATGGCGATATTGAAAAATTGAAAGGGCTTTTAGGCTACATTCGAAAAGGATTTTCAACAAGAGAAAGGTCGCTCGCTAAAGAAAAGCGCAGCCAGTAAATGTAGTAAAGTGAGCTGATACGTGCTGAAAGGCCAAAAGCCGCAGGAGAATACACAAGCAGTTTCAGTTGATAGGACCCTTTTAGTGGCCGAGCAAATCGCAGAAGAATTATTTATAGCTGTTACTCTTTGATATTTTTTCGTCTTAGAATACAAGTATAAGAAAAGCCTTTATACCTTAAATCCATTTTTATTTTCCCCCTACAGGTAAGAGCTATATGCTTTGTGGTTTAAAATTTTTAAATATTAGGTATATTTGTTTAGTTTTTCAATTCATGCTAAAAATTTTAAAATATTTAAAAAACATATCGCTAACTTTGGTTTGACAAAATTGAGCTTTCATGTTTTTTATAATAATTATTTGGATATTTTATAATTTCATAAATTCTAAATTATTTTTTTCTTTGTCTCTTTAGAATCCTGAAAACCATGTACAGTTACGGCCATAAAATTTCGGGTAACGATTTTACGTGTTGTAAAACAGCCTTCAGTTACCAGCTTACCTTTACTTTTGACACTAATTCGAAATCTGTCATTGTCTAAAAAATATATCAAGTTCTTCGAACCATGCCACGCATATCAGTAGCAAAAAAAGTTCAAGTTGTTACATTGCTGGAGGAGGGCTACTCAGAAAAATCTGTTGCGGAGAGAGTCGGAGTGCCAAAGAGTTCGGTTCATGATATCAAACAAAATTTTCATGATAGAAATTCGCACGAGAGAAAGGAAGGTAGCAGTCGTTCACACATATCAATCGAGGAACAAAACGAAAACTTGATAAGCTGCGTTCGAAGAAATCCTTTTAATACAGCCTCTTCTGCAAAACTAGAAACAATTTTTCCTGGCTCCGACGGAACAGCACGGAGCTGCATCAACAAATTTTCGGAGCTTCGATGCAGTCGAGCGGCCAAAAAACCCTTTTTAACACAGGCAAATAAACAAGAAAGGGTTGGATTTTGCCTAGAATACCTACCACGGGAAATACGTTTCTGGGAAAGGGTAATATTTAGTGATGAAAAAGTTTTCCAGTCAAGTTTTAATGGAAGTATGCGAGTTTATAGACCCCAAATTCAAGATTTGAAGAGACATACACCCAAAAGATAAAACAGAGTGGTAGGTTTTCGGTCAATTTTTGGGGATGTATCGGCGCAGGATGGGTGGGCGTTTGCCATCATATCCAGGGCAGACTTAACGCCAATTCTTATCAAGAAATACTCCAAAATATCATGCTGCCAGCGGCCTATAATGTCTATGGGAATGATTTTATCTATCAGCACGACAACTGTCGGGTCTTCTTTAACCAAACGTGCACACCTCGATTCGATTATATCACAAATGACCAAAACTGTGATTTAAGTGCGGATTATAGAATTAAAAAATGTGCTTTAAATGACCGGAGTTGAAAAGTGACAGTTTATAGAATTCTAAAACAAAAGAGGAAGCGTCACCAAAACAGCGACCAGGCAAAAAGAACTTTAGATAACAGATGACACAAAGCAAGAAATTAGACGCATTGTACATGGTTTCTTTATGGAAAAAAAAATATTGAATGTGGATGGTCATTTTCGACCTGTCAGAAATCATCCGGAAATGCCAGAAACAAGTAGGTTAAAACTATGGAGAATTTTAAAGGGTTTGAATTTCCAGTGGAAAAAGTTCCAAAGAAAATCTTTGTTAATAGAAAGTGGAGAGATTGTCCAATGAAGAAGAGATTATTTGAGAAAAATAAAAGAGCTCGTTCCGAAGGAAAAGCAATATATTATCTAGATATAACCTGGATAAATGAGGGATATACGCTAAGGAAATTTTGGCAAGATGGGAATTTCACAACTGCTTGCCAGACTTTCAATGAAGGCCTTTCTCCGCTTTTTCGTTGCCTTCTATTCCCGAATGTCCTGGTACCCACAAGAGAGTTACTCTGTTGCGTTCTCCCAAGACTTCCAGTTCTTTTTGGCATTCCCATGTCAGCTTGGACGTTACCTTGGGGTTTCCTAGTGTCCCCAGTAACGCTTGGCTGTCTCTTATTATGCATATCCGCTTATTTTTATAAGCCCTTCTGTTATTTTCTTTTGCACAGTGCAGTAAAGCATGTATTTCCGTTTGAAATACAGAACTGTGTGTTCCTAGTGGAATGGAAATTGTGAATTCCTCATTTTACTGTACACGCCCTCTCCAGTTCCCTGCTCGGTTTTGGAACCATCCGTATACCAGATGATGTCTCCAACCGTGCCGGGAAGATCGGGTTGCTGCCACTCACTTCGATCTGGAATTTTTACCTCGAAGTTTTTGTTAAATGAGAATAGGGGAATCATCTGGTCTGTTCTCTCGTCCAGGATGTTGCCGCCAACCTCACTTTTTATGTTGTTGTGTCCCAAACTAGCGTAGACACCAGTTGGTTTTTGTTGCAGTCGGAAGTAGCTCATTCTTGCCTCTCCCATCACTATGAGGTTAAGTGGTGGAAGATCTAAGAGACACTCCATGGCTGCTGTTGGGGTTGTTTTAATTGCTTCTGTTATAGCTAAGCAAGCAGGTCTTTGTACCTTGGCCAGTTCTGCAACAGAAATTTTTTGTCGCATTTTTGTCCACCATACCAGTGATGCGTATGATATCATAGGCCTTACCACCATGGAGTATAACCAATATACCATGTTTGGTTTAAGCCCCATGTTCTTCCATGAGCGCGTCTGATTAACATAAGAGTCATCTCCGCTTTCTTTCTTATTTTCTGAAGATGTTGGTTCCAGGTAAGTTAAGAGTCCAGGATGACACCCAAATATTTTACCTCTCCCACAATCTTGATTGTTTTACCTCGTAGGGTCAGAGGTCCTAAGCCCTTTAGATTTCTCCTTTTGGTGAAGGCAACTATGGCCGATTTAGAAGGGTTTACGTTTAGTCCCTCCTTTCTCGTCCATCTGGTAACTGCGTTTAGTGCCTGTTGCATTTTATCCCTAACAGTGTTGTTAAATTTTCCTTGGGCCATAATGACGAGATCGTCTGCGTATCCCAATGGTTGATGCCCTTCAAGTTGAAAGACATTTAGTAGGTCGTCCATAACAAGGTTCCATAGCAGTGGGGACAGAACTCCACCTTGCGGACATCCTCGCTTAACCCGAGCTACAAGAGTTTCTTCAAGAATTGAAGTATACACTGATCTGCTCTTAAGCATGTAGTCTATCCACCTGCAGCTTGTTGCGTCGATCCCTCTGCGCCTTGACGCCTTTGAGATAGATGTAAGGGACGTGTTGTCAAACACTCCTTCTATATCTAGAAAGGCACACATTAGTACCTCTTTGTATTTGAGAGCATATTCGGCCTTTTCTACAAGCTCATGTAATGCTGTTTCTGTGGACTTACCTGCTGTGTATGCATGTATGTCCTTGTGTAGAGGTCTGTTCGTAAGTGCATTCTCCCTGATGTGCCTATCCAGCAACTTCTCTAGGGTCTTTAGCAGGAACGACATCAGACTTATTGGTCTTAAAGCTTTTGCCCCATCCTGTCCGGTTTTCCCAGGTTTGGGGATGAATTGATTAGAAAGGTTTACGATGGAGGATGGGAAGCTGAAAATGCAGAGAGGCGTAGAATCTACAGGAAAATTAGAGAGATATATGTCGAAGCCATCCAAAACCTAATGAGGGATGTCCACAGGAAATTGCGCCTAGTTGAGGAGCACTTACTTAATTTAATTTGTAAATTTTGTTATTTATAATACAGTTTATTAAGGAATAAAATAAAAATTTAAATTTAATTATCTTTGTGTATAAAAATGTTAGAAAGTGGTTTGTGCCAAAACTATTGAGACATACGTTATGGTTGACTTTGGTATTTATATTATTTATGTCAAAGTTATCACCAAGTCCTGTTATTTAAAACCAGTTATAACCGCGGTTAATACAGTTTAAATTTAGTTAGTTTGCCTAAATTTGATGGATATTTGATGTAATTCTATTTTGTTAATTGTACTCGAGAAAGTTTTACAGAAAATCAAAAACCAAAAGTTTTGGAGGGATATTGTAGCAGAAAATGCAATTAATAGTAATTTACGTTATAAGTCCGGTAGGTTACCTGTTACAGTAACATCCTTAAAGATGCACGCCCACCAGCGCGACGCGACGCGACTATATTGTCCGCCCACTGGGTGAGGCGACGCGATGCGGCGCGACGCCACATCTTCCAAAATGTGGCAGTCGGTTGCGGGTTGTCATGGAGAGCTCATTGGGCGAAGATATTTTTGTGTTTGGAGTAATTGCTGCTATGGAGGAGGAAGAAAAGAAAAAGAAAAGGAGAGTTTGGGTCCATGAAATTATTCGAAAGAGAAATGCGTGTGGAGAATTCCATCACTTATTTCCAGATTTGAGAAAAGATGCAAGAACATTTTTCAAACACTTTCACATGTCGGAAGAAAATTTTTCTGATGTTCTAAGTTTAATACAGACGCCTATAAAACACTAAAAAAAGGTGGTTTTACATACCTTAAAATCAGAATCCACTAAACAACTTTTTTATTTAGATTAATTTTGAAAAATTATAATAATAATAAAATACAAATGTCACAAAAATTACAACAAATAAACAAATGCAGTGATAACAGAACAGAGCAATATGTGAGATTCTTTACAATGATATCCGAAGGAGGCCGATGAGACTCGAATGCCACGCGACATTGTCGCTTGCTTGCTCTCCCGACTTGTCTGGAGGTGCCGCGCCGCATCGCCTAGATGGGCGGGCTTCAGTTTGATTACATGTAAAGTATCCCTGATGACCATCGGGACCAGACGTATATCGTGATGTATCGGACTGTAAGTCTGTTCTGTATCATTATTTGATTTTAAAAGTCCAAAAATGAAGCAGTCCAGGTAAGTGTTGCTTAGCAACACTTACCAGCTTTGATACTGTAATGAATAACCAACCATACTTAAATTATTAATGTAATTGAAGGTCTACCAGACAGTATGAAATAATAGTTACTTATATAATAAGTGCGGTATGAGCTTCATTACAATAACGAGTGTTAAATATTGCCTCGACGAGGTCGTAGGCCGATTCGGAGTAATCACACAAGTAGTGTAATGAACTGATACCGCACGAGTAATATACAAAATTTTATTTACGACCGCAGATATAAGTAAAAACATAATTTTTTAAATTTAAAATTTGTTTACGTCATGCAGTGATACAAGGTATACCTGTACCTGTACCTCTACCTGTTTTGGATCCAAAAAAATTAAACAAGTTTGTCATTCAATTGCATTCAATTGTTATGTTATGTTTGTGTGATGTTTATTAAACAAATTATTTGACGCGAGAATTTTGTATTGGCGATATTTCACTTAAATTAGTCATTTTAACCAGAAATGAGTAGAATGTGTGATTACTTTCTTCTCTCCGACACAGAAGAGACGGCGCAAATGGCAGTCTCTTCGCTGTTGCCGTCAAAATCAAAAGAAAAATATGAACGAGAGTACCGAAAATTAGTCGATGGGTGTCCCGAAAAAAAAAATATATGTTTTAAGAAGAAGTTTTCTGGCTTATTTCGAGACGATGTCGACAAAATACATTTGCTCCAGCCTGTAGGCTTTTTACTCAATGCTCAGAGCAGTTTGGATATGAGCAAGTTCGCACAGTTACAAGCACTCCTAAAACGAAAAAGCCAAGGATATAAGCCGAAGAAAAGCAAGAAATTGTCAAAAGGAGAAATTGCCCAGCTCCTTGCCACAGCCGATGATGGATAAGTTTTGCTTAGTAAGGTAAGAATCTAGAGTTTTTATATTATTCAAAAATATCTGCAAAAAAGACGAATTTAAAGTTGTAGTGACTTTTAGCGTACTATACTTAAGTTTATTTTCCTTTGTTACAGGCTGGGTTAATCATTGGCATTGCTGTGGCTTGCAGGAAACAAAAAATGGCCCGATTATTATGCGAAAACGTCAAAGATAAAGGCAAGGTTTTCCCTATTGAAATTTCAAACACAAAAACAAAAATTACCAGAAAATTTTTCGTGATATCTGGAGGATTTCAAGGAGTCGACTTGTGTCAGATTATCCGAAAATACAAATCGCTACGTCCAACACTCACGGGTCACACGAGATTTTTTGTAGGTTACAAAAAAGGCATTTGCATTCGGTAGCCCGTTGGTATCAATACGTTTGGCAACATGCCGAAAGTTATAGGTACCTTTTTAAATTTGCCACACCAAGAATTATCTACCGGACACTATTGGAGGGTTTTAAGGTACCTCCAGGTCATCGACCCATCATTTGGAGACGAAGATGTTCATTTCACCTCTTTATCTATTTTTACTTTCTGGCACACATGTTTTAAATAGAACATTGAAGGAGAGGAAATATTAAGTATAACTAAGTGCTATACTCGCGTCGTAATCCAAATTCACAATTAACTAAATTAGCAACAATATCCTTTTCTTATTTTGAAATATTTGGCAACTTCGGGGCACCGTTCCATGTACCGGCATGGGCGGTGGTATGAGGGAGGTGGGCCCCTTCTCCTCTCCTTCAATTATTATTATTATACCGGACACTATTTCCGTCGTTCATCCACATCCCTGTTGGCAGATTCTGGAGCAGACCTATTGACTGTCAAACGCCATGGTGGATGAAAAAGCAACAGCGTAGCTGAAGGTTATATTGATACCTTTAAGGAGAAAAAATGTTGCGAAAAAATTTTTGGGTGTGGAACCTTCAATTTGCTGTACCTCGCCCCCGGCTACAGCAGCTAATGCCGATTCCACAGGCATCAGCTCAACAAGTTTTACGATTCAAAATATGCCTACTGTTGCCTCTGGTGTTAATTTTACTTTAAATATTTATAATAATTAATTTTAAAATATAAATTGTCTTGTATAATAATAATAATAATAAAAAAAATAAAAATGTGTCTAATAATACTCGTTTTGTCAAAATGCGTTATGTAATAAGCATTTGCGCACTAGTGCGGTAATGAATGCGCTACGGTTCATTACCGCACTAGCGCGGTAATAAGACTCATTATGCAACGCAAATATGCTAAAATGAGTTACATATCACTTATCTTGCAGGTCGTAGATAAAAGATATTACATGACCCCAAATTTGGAAGCCTTAAATAATGACAGTGATAATGAAATCGAAGATTTAAACTGTAAATTCTAACTTTAACTTATTAAAACGAAGTCATAGCCTATGAAAAAGAAGGAGTCTAAAGAAAAAATATATGTAGCAAAAGAAAAGTCTGAAAAAAAAAAAAAAGTATTCACAAAGATCGTACCAGCTAACATTTTATTTTCTTCAACAAAAACATTTATTTTTTTAAATATCGTTCTCAAATTTTTCGATGATATATCACAGCTTGATATATTGTCAAATGATGCCGATTTCGGATATAATGCCACCTTCTTCTTACTTTCGGTTGGATAAGTATTATTATTTTAAATAAAACACTCTGTATATTTTTTATTGTTAGAATTGTACAGTTAACTCTTGATATAAAGCCGGTATTTTATTAATGTTAATTTTTAAGAAAATTCGATTGTAAATGTCCAAACGACCGCACAGTACGCACTTATATGGGAAAACAAAATGGTCCATATCTCAAAAACTATTAGCTCTAGATCAAGGTAAATATAATGTTTTCAATCGCCATTTTCTTAAAAATCAACAAAGTTAAGTATAGGATATAATACAGGTTTTATATCAGCTTGTAGAGTTCGAATCTTAAAAATATACAGGGTGTTCCATTTAAAAAATCAAATTTGCGTCTTATGAAACAATATATCATCCCAAAAAATAACTCCGCTGTCACTTGATTTATATAATTTTATTTTTTGGAAATTTAGCAAATGATTTATAAAACATAATTAAATCTAATGCGAATAAAAGAAACCATAAAAACCATTTTACCCAGTATAAAAATAACCCTCTTTATACTCATAAATCAAAAAACATAAAATTATTTATGTACAAATTATCTACATCTACACTCTTCCAACCAAATTGGATCCACTTAAAAGCCATCGACAAATTTAAAATGCAAACGAACAAATTTATTTTGTATTACTATCGCCTTGCTGATCTGTCCATCGGGGTGAAATTCTATATCTCACCCTCTCTAATAGTTGTCCCTTGACGAGGGTGCTAATATAGAGCTAATAACGCGGAGTTCACACTTCCGGTTCGATGCGTCCAATTCTGCCTCTGTAATGGCATATTAGAGTCGGGAAGAAATGTTAGTGCTCACTTATCGGAACTGTCAATGTGGTCAATTTCTGATTCCCAATATTCTCATTAAAATTATTGTCGCACTAGTTGTTTCTAGAAAAATAAATGTAGGAGATATATTTTACCGGGTGACAACGAATACAGGGTATCCTATCATAAAGACACTAATGGAAAAAACAAGTTCAAAAAAATTTTCGAAATTTTTTGGTGAATTTGGACAGGCTCTATTACAATAAAAAGTGGTCGTATCGACAATCTAGAATAAGCATTTTAAAGTATTAAGATTCTAGTTTTGAGATCTTTTGGCCACATTTTTTTTTGGAGACGCAATTGTTACGTGGTCCAAAGAAATAGCCCGCAAAAAAATTTCTAAATTTTGTTCTTTTTTCTTTTGAGTCCACGGTTGTGGAATTTTTATTTATTTTTTTGCTAGATCACCATATGGGTTGGATTGCCTATTTATCTAGCTTCAATTTGCTTTTTATAAATTCCCTGTAAGTCCATTTCTCGCAGAGATATCGAATTTTAAATGAAAAAGGACCCTTTTGTATTCAGCCGATATCTCAGCAACCAATGGTAATACGGAGAATCGGAGGACAGTTTCAGAATCTGGATTTTCTGGCATATTTTTTTTCGCTAAACACCGATCTTAAGTCAAAATTGGGGGTCAAACAGCAAAAAATCAAGAAAAACCCAAAAACCGACACAGTACATTTACCGACAGAAACCTGCTATCACGGAATGTATGCCAATACAACTATATAAACTATAAAAGATAAAAAAAAATATTAAACAAAAAAGAGACCTTTTTAAATTGTCTATATACAAAGTTATATAAATATTTTTTATATGATAATTAATAAAGGAGATATAAACGAAAATGTAGTTTTGACAAAAAATTTCAGTCCAAACATTTATGATGGCGGATCCATTATGGTGGATAAAATAGGCAAAAACAACAGACTGAAAAGAAATTTGATATATGCGAATTTAGGTAGATATAAAGTCAGAAACATAATAAACGATCTAAAAATCACTAATAAAAGAACTGGTTTTAATTATCTTCATTTTTTAAAAGTGAAATTTTGTTCATCATCTTGGGCCCAACTTTTTAAATTTAAAATCTTACTTTAAATTTATAAACTTGCATATAATAAATTTGTCTTCAATCTGTTGTTTTTGCCACCATATTGGATCCGCCATCATGAATGTTTTAAATTTGACTTCAGACAATGATCCATGCAGAATATATAAAATTTTGCTTCAGATTCGGAATCAGCAACCTCAAAATCCACCTTATTCAAAAGTTGGCTTATATCCATTAATTTTTTAAAAATTTTCTTGCCGTTTTGGATCCGCCATTTTTAATTTTTAGAATCTGACTTTAAATTCGTAATCAGCGACCGAAAAAAAGTTTTTTGAGGCGAGGAAAAAAACTACACGTGCCACCTTAATTCTGGTGGTGGCTTTGGATTCAGTAGATCCTTTTAAATAAAAATTACAAGTTGTATGTAAAAAATCCACTTTTTGCTAGTTAATTTTCACTATTTTTCATCAGTTTCTTGAGGTTAGAAAAAAATTGTGTCGTGATGGCGGAATTTTGACACCGAATTCCTGATCAGGAGATAAAATTACTACGAAAAACATATGTCTTATGAAAAGTATACATAACATTTTTTTGTTTGACTGTGTTATCGATAATGGTCTGCAAAAAGAGACAATAAGCTTAGGGCGACAACGTTGGATTTGTAGGAACTGTAATTTCTTTTATAGTCAAATTTTTAACAATGTTACAAAAAAAAAACAATACGATTTGTTTAAACCAAACTCGAAAATACTTTTTTAATTTGTAGTCTTCATGTTTTTTTAACAGTATTTTCCATAAAACTAAACATAGATACATGAATACAAAAAAGTGCGAGAAATTAAATTACTAACAAATATTGATGGAGTCATCTCTTAAAGCCTGGCTGTACCAAAAATGTTATTGATTTTTCTATGGAAAAACACGGCTTTGCTTGATACCAGTCGTAAGTGCCATCTTTGGTCACCCGTAAAGGTTATGATTATTTCTTGACAAAATGGTGAATGAAAGATGTATATTTTTATACTGTTAAAACAATATTGATTTTTTCATGAAAAAAGACGGCTTTGCTTAATAGCCCAGTCTGTGTGTAAAAATAAGGGCTGTTTATGACGTTAATTTGTAACAGGTTAAAAGGTATTAGAAGTTGTAGAGGGTGATTACCTGAATATGATTTTATAGTTTTAGATTCAAAAAAAGTGTGCAGGGGTGAGGGCCATTTTTTGAAATGTTAATAATTATTGGAAAAATATTTTTTATCCATTTTTGTCATAACACAACATCGGTTTTTTGATTCTTTATTAAATGAGAGGTTCTAAAGCATGATCGGATAATTTGTTGCTAAGATAATTGAGTTTTACTGATTTTAGAGCCCTAATCTAGTAGGCTATATCTTTTTTCTTTATAAATATTTTAGGTATTACAATCTGTCTTTTGCTTTTTCGAGACTTATATTTTACTAATTTAGATCAACGACATAAAAAAATTAATATTCAGTCCTTCGTTTTGAGGCTTGAAAACAAGGTACTTTTTTGTTAATAAACAATAGCATAAGTTAAGAATTTTAAACCAAGATATAGGGAAATATGGCTTCAAAACAAATATTTTTGAAAAAAAGTCTCTATGACCAGTAGGAACCAAGTTACCATTTTTTTAAAGGTAATATTTAAATTGTTTATAATAATTAAGAATTATTTGGACGGCATTTAATAGTATAATACTTAAACTTAATATACCGCGTAATAAAAAGTTGTTATATTTGTTTTTTATTGCTAAAAGATGTGTTTAAAGTGACTGATACTTTCGTCGGCGCCAGGGAGGTAGTGGTGGGGATAGAAGCTCTCGGACTGACATGCCGAGTCAAAAACTGAAATCGAGAGTTTAAATCAGCGGAGCGCGAACAAATTAGCCATATCTCTGCGAATTTTTCAGATCAAGATTTTCTTTTAATCTGAGGTATCGCAAAAAGTTATGAATAATGGCGCTTTTAGTTTTAAAAAATTATCATAATTTTTAATTAAACGTTATACAATTTGACATTTCAAAGCAGCTTTAAATTATTTTTAAAATTTCAGAAAACTTTTTATTTTTTGTTGTTATTAAAATGTTATTGGTACAATATCTACTATAAAAGAGAGTAAAATATAATTCATATCGTCTTTATTATTAACAGATTAATGCAGTCGATATTAATATTAATACATAAAACTGTAGTTTGTACAGTAATAAATACATACAGATTAAAGGAACAGTGTTAATTACGAAATAAAGAACAACACAGATCCACAAAAAAAAGTCGTGTGTGTTGGGCGTCGGACTAAGATTTTTTGGCTTATTTTTTTCGAAAAATCGGGAAAACCTCAAAAAACCGACACGGTAATTTACCGGCGAAAAACCTGCTACCACGGAATGTTTGGACTACGACTACATAAACTGTAAGAGATACAAAAAAATTTCATAAAGCAAAAAAAAACTTTTTTAAATTTCTATAAAAAATTTGATAGGATAAATAATAAAGAATTTAAAAACGGAAATGTCATTTTGACAAAAATTTCAGTCCAAAATAGAAAATAAATATTTTTTAATCAATGTAGTTTTTGGGTTTCTTTTTAATAATTAGTTATTATATTTATTTAAATTCCAAATTACTTAAAATTTGCAATAAACATTCAAAAATTAAAAAAAAAATTACAGTGGCATACCTTAAAAAAATCCTTAAAATTCGGATATTTGATTATTACTCGAAAAATATTGCATCTAGACAAAAAAATATATTACTTAAATTAAAGGTCTTGTAAAAATACATAGTTTATGGCCTTTAAAGTTTTGTGTATCGTAAATAGTTTTTAAGATATTGACGCTTTACATTTAAAAAAAATCGTTAATATCTGAAATTACGCCTTTTCTTGATTATTGATCCTTGATCCCCAATTTTTACTTCAGATTTGTGTTCAGTGGAAAAAAATACTTCAGAAAATCCTATACCCACACCCAGCACGCACCACTTTTTTTTGTAGGCCTGTGTAATCAACTAAACTTAATTTTATTTATATTTAAATTTTTTATTTGAAACCGTATTGGACGACATATCAATTAATAAATCTGAAGCTAAAATTTTAGTTTCAGTTTCAGATATATTAATTGATCTCTCGCCAATACCATTTTAAATGGAGAATTTATTAATACCAATCTGGCTTTTTGATTTCTAAAGTGCCTTCAATATTACCATTAAAAATAAGCTGAGACGCACGGATTTACATTAAAAAAAAATGATAATATTTAAAAACTCAATGCACCATTATTTATATCTTTTTGCGCTACCCTATATTAAAAAAGAGCTGGATCCGATAAAAGTTCGCAAAGATATGGCTATTTTGTTCGCGCCACTTTTTTTTGTAGGCCTGTGTAATCAACTAAACTTAATTTTATTTATATTTAAATTTTTTATCTGAAACCGTATTGGACGACATATCAATTATTAAATCAGAAGCTAAACTTTTAGTTTCAGTTTCAGAAATATTAATTGATCTCTCGCCAATATCATTTTAATTGAAGGATTCATGAACACCAATCTGGTTTTTCGATTTTTAAAGTGCCTTCAATATTACGATTAAAAATGAGCTGAGACGCATGGATTCAAATAAAAAAACAAATAAAGATAATTTTTAAAAACTCAATGCACCAATTTTTATAACTTTTTGCGCTACCCTAGATTAAAAAAAGAGCTTGATCCGATAAAAATTCGCAAAGATATGGCTATTTTGTTCGCGCTCCGCCGATTTAAACTCTCGATTTCAGTTTTTGACTCGACATGTCAGTCCGAGAGCTTCTATCCCCATCACTACCTCCCTGGCGCCGACGAAAGTATCAGTCACTTTAAATTAAATGACGTCCAAATTATTTCTTAATTATTATAAACAATTTAAACATTACTTAAAAAAAAATGGTAACTCGATTCCTACTGGTCATAGAGACTTTTTTTCAAAAATATTTGTTTTGAAGGCATCTTTTCCTATTTCTTTGTTTAAATTCCTTAACTTATGCAGGGGACGCTCCGGCTCCAATTGTTTATTAACAAAAGTACCTTTTTTCCAAGGCTCAAAACGAAGGACTGAATATTATTTTTTATTTCGTTGATCTAAATTAGTAAAATATAAGTCTCGAAAAAGCAAAAGACAGTTTGTAATACCTATAATACTTATAAAGAAAAAAGATATAGCCTACTAGATTAGGGCTCTAAAATCAGTAAAACTTAATTATCTTAGCAACTAATTATCCGATCATGCTTTAGAACCTCTCATTTAATAAAGAATTAAAAAACCGATGTTTTGCAATGACAGAAATGGATAAAAGAATATTTTTGCAATAATTATTAACATTTCAAAAAATGGCTATTTTTAACGTTTTTTTTGCATTTTTTTATAAACAAATGGACCAAATCAATTTTAGCCAGGCTCAAATTATAGGTTTTTTCAATACCTAAAAAAACATTTTGAACGTATTTCTGTAAAAGTAGCAATGGCGCTTGCAGAAGCGAAAAACACGTTTTTAGCACTTTTAACCCTCCACCCCTCACCCCTGCACACTTTTTTCGAGTCTAAAACTATATAGTCATATTCAGGTAATCACCCTCTACAACTTCTAATAGCTTTCAACCTGTTACAAATTAACGTCATGAAAATTACCTACAGACTGGGCTATAATATCATTCGTAGGTGCCATCTTTGGTTACACGTAAAGGTTATGATGATTTTTTGACAAAATGGTGAATGCAAAATTAACCTTTTTATACTGTAAAAACGTTATTGATTTTTCCATGAAAAAATACTGTTTTGTTCAGAGATATGGTAGGGCAGTAGAATGCTCTTAGACAAATGCGCATCCATTTTTTCGGGAACATCATGGGCGCCGCCATTTTTACACCCAAATGTCATTTCCCATACGAGCAGCATTTTTGTGGATTGTTTTGCTTTTTCTCTCGTATTTTGTAATTGTTTAGTTTAGTGTATTTTTTTCTAATTCAGAGCGTTTTTGGTTAATTTTTGGTGATTTCTATTTAAAAACTATGCCGTGTTTCGTTAGAGAACTCTATATCCGAAAGGCGGACAAACCATCATGAATTATGTTTTATGAGTAAGTATCTTTTTTAATTCGATCTTTAGTTTTAGAAACCCAGGGCCTATATCATTTTGGGCAAGATGGAAAAATGATTTTAATTTAAAAAATGTAAACTCCTTTAACAATAAAAATCTTATAAAATAGATGTAACAAAACGGGAGTGTGACGTACAGGCTCTTTAGTTTTCGCATCTTTTCATATACCAGCTTCCTTTTTAATTATAAAAGATAAAAAGCTGGAGTCTGCGGCTTACTGTCCTATTTGTTTATAAAACTTTCATTTCCGCACAGGGCAATTTTGAAAAATTGTGCTATCATAGCCTATAATAATTTGATAATAAATATTTTTTGTAGGTTCCCTAAGCAGACAGTTTTACTTAAGCTGTGGCTAAATGTACTGAATATAGTGGGTGACTGGACTTGGTCAAAAAACAAAAAAGTTTGTTCTCAGCACAAATCTGATTATTTTTATGCTCGAGAAAGGAAATATTTAAAACCAAAACCCTATAAGAGGTTAACGAAAGGAAAGACTACTGAAACTACACTCTTCAAAAATAAACTGTGTTTTAAGAATTAAGTAGAATTTTTATTAATTATTTTAATTTTATAAATTAGTAAAATTTAATTTATGATTAGATTACTTGGTTTGTATTTGATTTTTAGACATCTAAATTTGTCTAATGTCTAGAATAATATGTTGATAATGGTGCAAAATGAGATAATCAATTTTCTTTCTATGTGCAGAAACTCTTCTTCGATGGGGATATGAAAAACATGTTAAAAGAGTCATGTGGAAGGATTTATGTATACTACTTTCTCCAAACATCTGCCATATATGTGATTTAGGCATACATTTTAAAATAAACTGATTAATAAAAATATTAGTTAGTAGATTTTTAGCCAGCATTTTTAGGTTTTTAGTCAGTTGGCTGTTAAACTTGATTTTTTTATAAAATAACAAGAATAAAACCCTTGTATTTTTGTTTCTAGCATTGGTCTGATTTGTATGTATTACCAAAAATATATATACTCCTATCGATCATTGGTATTACTTTAATTTTATTTTAGTAGTAAATATAAACCAGTTTATTAGTTGTTTTATTTTATACATACACAGGGTGTTCAAAAAATGGACTGCAAAATTTCATGAGGTGATTCAGGTGATTTTTCC
>JAHBCN010007045.1:0-45612 GCA_019359885.1 Listronotus oregonensis
GATCGTAACAGTAAACCATCTGTCAAATTTAACAGCTGTTTACCCTTCTATGTCACTACTGCTAATCAGGCTTGCCTTGTAAATATTTTATTATTATATATTAGCGACATTTATTTTTCATTTTAACTGTTGTGTTTTAGTGATTTAAAAAAAACGTAATATTATCTATTTCCACCATTAATATCCCGGTAATGGGTCTGGACTTTAAAAACGATCCGGCGCATTTAAAATTATTATAACATTAATAAAAACAAATACCAGCGATATTTCTACCGACTGAACAAATTAAAATTTAAAGGGTGGCACTCAAAAATAATTCTAAAATATATTTTATCCTCTATAAATTTGTCAAATGGGCGAGTGTGTTTTAACATTTATTAAAACCGACATTCGGTTTATTACAATCATAAAACGCATTTTATATTTTACAATAAAAGCGTATGTTTAAAATGACTTGTCAAATACAACGATCTATAATTTTTAATGCGAATAAATATTTAAATAAATTCGGGCGATTTTTAATGCCGTTTATGTCTGTTATGAAAAAAATTGGTTTGGTTGTTTTTGCGATGATACCTCAATTCTTTTAATAAATTTGAAATATTTGTTTTCGGGCTTTAAAATGTTTAACTGAAATAAAGGCATTTGACACGCATGTATTAAAAACGAAGTTTGAAATTTTTCAATTGAAAACCAGAAAAGAAAATATTATGAATAGTAATGGAAAATTTCAAAAAATATATTTTTTTCTACTAGCGTGTGGAAAGCAGCACTTTTCCGCACGCAATTTAGTTTGGAAAGTGTCACTTTTCCGCACTAGTGCGGAAAAGTAACCCTTGCAAATTTCCCACTTAAACAGGTACTTAAAATGTTTTTAATTCTGAAGTTTGACTTAGTATAATTCTATTATTGGCATAGTATTCTTTTATTTGTACAAATTAGGTGTAAAATCAACGAAATATTCACTAAAAATTAATATTGTTTTAAAAACATTGTTTCAAACATCCCTGGTATATGTTAAACTTGCTTGTCAGATTTTTAGTTTTGACCGGTGCCGGTGTCCATATTATAAAAGAATAAAGTCATTAAAAGTCATCGATAATTAAAAGTGTCTTTAGTACATTCTGATCAGTATCGTCGATTTTGAATAAAAAACGTTTCCCATGGAGTCTTCTGATGAGGAATTACCTGAATCCATTCTCAAAGCAGCCGAAATAGCAAATTTAGATTTGTTGCCGTCCAAGTCGAGGCACAGGTACGAGAAAGAATATACAGCATTTACAAGCTGGTGTGGCGAGAAAAAAATCAAAAGTATAAAAGAAGAAGTTTTATGGCATATTTCGCGGAACTTGCTAAAAAATGTAAACCTTATGGTCAAGGTAATCCATGCTAAAAAGTGTCATTAAGATCGAAAAGAACATGGATTTAAGCAAATATTTCAAAGTTACATCATTTTTGAAGAAGCAAAATGTGGGATTTAGACCCAAGAAGGCCAAAATTTTCTTGAAAGATGAAATAGCAAAATTTATTAATGATGCTCCAAATGATGTCTATCTAGCGATAAAGGTAGCTACAATTTTCGGACTAGCTGGTGCGTGTCGTCGAGAAGAATTGATGAAAATTAGCATTGATGATATTGACGATAAGGGGAATCTTTTAATTGTAAATATTCCAGACTCCAAAAACCATTCTAGCCGAAATTTTGTCATTTCCGAGGAAATTAATAATGGAAAATATCTAGCTTTGTATAGAAAGTATTCCAGTTTACGAAAGCCCGAAACACCACACAGAAGATTTTTTGTTAATTACAAAAAATTGGCTTGTACTGTCCAGTGCATAGGAATAAATACTTTTGGCAAGATGCCCTCTGAAATAGCTGCCTATTTACGTCTTCCAAACCCAGAACTTTACACGGGACATAGCTTTCGCCGTTCCTCAGCTACAATGTTAGCTAATTCTGGTGAATGCATAACGAATATTAAAAGACTTGGAGGTTGGAAGTCATCATCTGTTGCAGAAGGCTATCTAGAAAGCTCAACAAGTTTCAAGAAGGACTTATCAAACAAAATATTATCCCAAAATTTATCTACCTTTAAACACAGTAAAACGCACTCAAGGCCCATTGTACCGTCTTCTAGCAAGCAACAATGTGTCTCTGTTACCTGTAACGATGACCGGTTCAATTGCACCTCAACGGCAATCGCCAACTCCGCAACTTACCCACAACAACTTGCCTCTGCGATTCATTTGCAAAATGCTACCAACTGTTCTTTTACGATTAATGTTGTTAATAATAATAAGCAGTAATGGTAAAAATAAATATTATCTAATGGTTGTTTAGTTTGACTTTTCCACACACTCGTAGAAAAAATGTTGTACCTAACACGTACGGAAAGTGTCTTTTCCACCCTTGACGGCTTACCCGAACTCCGCTTCGCGTCGTTTGTGTAACTGCCGCCACGTGCGGAAAAGTATCACTTTCCGCACTTGTTAGGTAAATAACTATTGACATATTTCTGGAAATATGTCAGAAAACTTTAAAAATATATGGAAATATTGAAAATATCAAAAATATAAAAATTAAAACTACAAAACTTAAAAAACTAAAGATTTATTAAAAGTTTATCTTAGATTATACCATAAATTGTCAGATTTGGCCGGATATTCACGAGAACGTAGCTTAAGTGATTTTGAGAAAAGAGTTAAATTTCCGAAGTATTTAAAACCAGGCAAAAAATATTTGGCTTAAAATTCTAAGTACGATTGGTATTTGGTATAACAATTGCGCAAATGAAACAAAGTTAAAAGCAAAATAATAATTAATCAAAGATATAAAATACAGTCGCTACTGGGGTAATCAATGAACTGTTAGGTTAACTGGAGAAAGCATCGATTTGGCATAATCGTGGCATCATAAAGGTACATTCTAAGGTGCTGCCGAGCGATGAATGAACCTCTGTCAAGGAAGTTTAAAGGTGTATGGAAGCCCAATGTTATGGCCCATTCAATCAAAAAATGACCAGCCCAGTTATGAAAATAACTGTCAGAGTTGGCCCCGCCGATTCTGCGCAATAACGAAATTCCACGAAATAATTTAATGTGTTCCCTACTTACACACTGATAAATCAATGTGTAGTTAAGCAACACATTATACTTTTATAAAAGCCGTAGTACCGTTTTTGGTGTTAGGTTGTCTAAGGTTTTTGGTGCAAGGGCGCGCGCGGCGCCTATGAAACTATATCCGCGCTGTACCGTCAACCGTCGTCGTCTCATCATTCGTCATTTTCGTTGTGGTTTGTGCCCTTTGCGCCGTATTGTGTGAGTACCTATATTTGGTGGCTGCAGAAGTTTTTTGGATTGATAAAAACCTTCTTATTTTAGTGATTAGTGTTTATTAAGTTGTGACGATAACTTTGTGTTTATTGTTTGTTACTTATAATATCGTAACAAAATGGTTAGAGGTTGTATGGTTTTGTCTTGCAAATTCAAGGGTAACATACCCGGCATTTTTAACTTTAGGTAAGTATTTCTTATATTTAAATTAGGTGCTTCTTATGAGGCGTAACGTTAGGTAACCGAAAAATAATAACATATCAATTATGAATAATAGAAAATGAAAATTTCATAGGAAATAGCAGTGAGAAATCTAAGGCAATCTTAACTATCTTTTAGATGATTTCCACAATTTTGTGTATTTCTGTGTATTATTAAAAGAAATAAGGTTTACATTTAGGTACTTTTATTTCAGTTAATAATTTAGTACATTCTTTTAAAGCAGCAAAATTATTAATTATTGGGTAGACCAGGCAAATTTTAATATATACAGGTCCCTCTAATTGAATGAAAGAAAGTACAATTTTATGTTAAAGTTCTTTTTTGCTTTTTTTGTATTTGTTTAAAAAGAAATTAGATTTTTGGTTTCTTAAACTTACATTATCAAGTTTTTATGGTCGACATACTGTAGACACATAATATTTAACGGATGCTGTTGCAATGGATACCTAAGTACCAAAGGTTACTAAACATTTTTAACCACTGTTATTCTGTCTCATGAATGTTTGTTATTAGTGAAAAGTATATGCCTAAAAAGCAATTATACAAATTTTCACTTTTTAATGTACAACCAGAATCTTAGGATTAGATTAAACTCATTTACACTATCTTGCCCTTCTTTTATCACAAAATTGGTGATAAGTACATGAAACTATTATACAATGTTTAAAATTTATTTTAAAAAATCGTGGTTTTATTTATTTACAAAGATTTTTGGTAAAAGTACAAAACTCACAAAAATATCGACCATTTAAATAGAAGGCCTCTTTCCATATTATATCAGATGATATAAAATCCAATATTACACAATAATTTTAAATATTCTATGGTAGTATCGTTTAATAACCAACAATTTTGTGCAAAAAATTTTAAAAAAATACAGTGAATGCTTGAATTTTAACATTTGATGATGTCAACTTTATAGATAGTAACAAAGAATTATGGAAGTCCGGCTCTGACCTAGTATTCATTGCGACAACTCCGCGAGGCCAATCCCCCTATTCCCGCTGCCCTGCACGCCTGGACAATTTTGTTCTACAGTATTGGGCTTCCATACACCTTTAAACTTCCTTGACCTCTGTACTCAAACAATACAATCCACTAAAACCCGGGAAAATGGTTACTACAGATACTATTTTATCGTAAAGCCTGGCTGCCAAGTATCTTGCTGTTTCATATTATAATTAAATTTTACCTAATTTTTTTAATTTCATTAAATTAAGCTCTACTATTGTATTTTAAACTGTGAATAATATTTGTTATATTTATTACTATAAAGTATTACACAGAAAAGTAATGATGTCAAAATACTATTTTGTATTTGGACAGCTATTAATAAAGGCGCTAAAAAACGTAACAACAGTGCATTTTTCGTAGAAGCGTACTTCAGCCACCTTCGGCTTCGCTCGACAGATGACACATTCAATATGGCGTTTTATTCTAAAGGTTTTTCGCCTTTTGGGTTATTTTTGTGACAATTGTTGTATAAATATTAGTTTTGGGTACCTAAGTACTTCTAATAAATTAAAATGGTATGGCAGTGCCAAGTGTGTAAAGTGACGGATATGATTCCTGGATTATCATTTCACAAGTAAGTACAAACTATGCTTGTACCATTCTATCGCCAATAGAAACACAAACATGTTGGGCGCAGCTCTCGATTGCGTTTATGAATGAAATGCTTTCTCTATCTATGCTATCAGCTCATTGGAGGTAATAATGAACGACACGATTGATAGAACCATAAATTTACAGATTTTTTTATCCAGTAACTTTTTCCCTTTTATTCGATAGCAAATTTCGATTTTTTACATTTAAAATTGGGTTACTTATACATGAGCGGAATTGTCATCCAAAAGTTAAAACGCACAATACATTAATAGAAATAAAAATCTATGCATTAAAAATACAAAAAAAACAGTGAAATTTCTTAAAAAGCAATTACACACGACCACGAGACACAAGTTGTGCAACTTGATCAAGAGGTCATCTACACCCTAAATATTGTATTCAGCGTCTATGCCGTCTTCATGGGAGTGTGCTGTGTACTATGTACTTCAGCCACCTTCGGCCTTCAACTTACATTACACATTCAATATGGCGTTTTAGTCTGAATGTTTTTCGTCTTTTGGGTGATTTTTGTGACAATTGTTGTATAAATATTAGTTTTGGGTAAGTACTTTTAATAAATTAAGATGATAAGGCAGTGCCATGTGTGTAAAGTGACGGACATGATTCCTGGATTATCATTTCACAATAAGTACTAACACAGCCTACTTCACTTAACAAGCCGTGAACAACCACTTTGGCAACGCCGCAACCGGCATGAGATTCAGATCGGTTTGTGGCGAGCGCGATGGGCCGTAATCCGGGTATCGGGGCGCTTATTTTTAAATTCATTTAAGGCTCGATTCAAAGATCGCGTAAATAGTATTGATATTTCCATTAACATAATTAAATCAGTATAATAATTGAAAAAATGAATATTTATATATAATATTTAAACTCTAAAACAAGAATAGGTGTCGTTTGTAAGGCGACCATTATTGTTTTCAAGTTTATGCCAAGCTTCAACCCAGGTAACAAATTTTCTTAAAAAATTAACAGAGAAATGATCAATTTTAGAGATGGGATCGCAATACTCGTTTCTTTTTACTTTACCCCTTAAAGTACTAGTATTACTGACAATATCCCACCAATGTCTGATAACTTCAAGAAAAGATGCTGTGTCTTTAAAACCAAAGTCATTTAAAGCTGCGATTGTTGAAAAATTACATATATTATCCGCAATAAAAACTTTTTGACGCTCAAAATTGTTGGGATAAACTGTTTTATCGTTAAGTTTAAAAGATTTTTTTACAACGAGGTCCTTCTCCTGCTCATACATTCTCTTAACGTCATTATATTTTGCATGTCTAATCACATCAAAATGATCAAAATCTGGATAAACAAAGGTTTTATCTAAGTTTTTCAAGTTTCGCCAGTTATTAATTATGTTTTTAAATAAATGCACAAAATCAAAGCTAGTAAATATTTTGCTTTCTGGTAGATCAGGGTTGGGGAAAGAAGTTAAATTTTTGCTTGTTATATTAGAAAACATGGATCGGTTAATTCTGTGGTTGTCAGTTATGATATCTAGAACTTGAAACCCATTTTTTGGATCAATGAAATTACATTTTTAGTAATAGAAAAATAATAATAATAACAGTAACTAAATAGTTTCTAATAAGCAGGCAGCCAGGTACCTATGCAACGCAATAACAAAAACCAAAACGAACGACAAAATTCCAAAATGTTCGGTATACCTAACTACTTACGGTAATTTCCAATGCTAATATTTTTTACTGTTTTTAAAAATAACTAAAAAATACCTACAAAATCAAAGCCAAAACACGAATCATTAAAACACACTTTCAATTTTAATTATTTTTAAAAAGCACCACCACAAAATGTCAGGTTCATTTGCCGCCATTTACTTTAAGCACTTTATAACAACCGGCACTTTTCACCCGCGGATATTTTTGTTTTTACGCAATGTCTGCGGAAAAAACTGTCCCGGTCACTCACAAATCTCACACAGTAAGACCCTTTACAGGTTTAGTCTTTATCTTAACAATATTTTCTTTCAAAAAAGCTGATTTATTTACAAAACCACATCAGAGCAAAGGTCATTAAACGTAAATCATATGACAAAACAACAGCAAACGTGTGTCGATCTATATCTGAAAGCATAGTTGCCAGATTTCCTTGTTCACGGCTTGTTAAGTGAAGTAGGGCTGTGGTAGAAACTATGCTTGTACCATTCTATCTCCAATAATAAACACAAACATGTTGGGCGCAGCTCTCGATTGCGTTTATGAATGAAATGTTTTCTCTATCTGTGCCAGAGGTTCCCAAACTTATTTTGTCTAACGCCTACTTTGAAAATCAGTTATTTTGTAGCGCCCCCCCCCCTTTTTTTTCACCTTAAAAATCTCAATAACATATTAGTCTTGCCTGGAATTTAATTAAACCTATATTCTAAACGACACTTTTCTTACCAGAGAGAGCACTATTAATGTAACTTTATACTTAATAGTATCTTTTATTCAAAATTATCAACATTGAGCAATTATAATTTAACTTTAAAATATTAAGAGTATCGGGGTAGCGGGCGGAGTGGCGGGAGGACGAGCGAGTGCCATGCGTGCATGCGACGGAACGTCAAGTTTAGAGGTGGAAAGTTCGATTTTTTTACTGAATCAATTCATTTGATTCATTCACTTGAAAAGATTCGTTCGCAACCGATTCACTATATTATGATGCCGGTCGGACTCGGTCGGTTTTGAATTCCACAAAATATGTGATAGTTATCTTAAATAAAGAAATTATTTGCATTTATTTCGTTTTGGTATAATTATTACTTAAAAAAAAAACTTTTAAAAACTATAATCAATAAAACCTACAAATGTACCTCCAAATTAAGTCTTTGTTCAAAAGAATAGTTAAAACAAAGAAAAAAAGTTCTTTTAATTGCCAAATAGGTATATAGCTAAAACTGACTCGAACCGACAATACGCATAAATTGTTTGCCTAATACACCTCTGGTAATGTGAACAAAATCGAAATATAACAGACCGCTCGCCACTTGTCAGGTCGTAGCACAAAAACGACCGATTTGCCGTCATAAAAGTCCGAATTACCGAATCTTCGAGTTCGAGTCCGATTCTGACTTAGTGACCTGAAACGAATCAAAACTAGGTTCGTTATTCATCGCAGAGCGATCGAGCAAGTGGGTTAAAAACGATTCGAATCAGGGAATAAATTTATTTGAATCAGTGCACTGATTCGTTCTTTTTGAACGAATCGTTCGCGAATGACAAACCTCTAGTCACGTCAGTCGCCAGACGGTTGCGAGCCGCGGCTGTGTATTTGGGCACCTGCACTCCGCAAACACGAACCGACGAACGTTGACGGACTAAAATACAGGATTGCACAAATAAATCGTACAATATTTGTTCGCGCCAAACGTGAATTATAATTAAACCTTCTAAGTTTAATTTTATTTTTCTTTAATTTTACTAGATTAAGTACATAAAAATCTCGCGTTCGGCAAGTGCTCTGTTGACCGCAACAATATATACATATTTTTAACACGTGTCGTCGGAGTGGGCACCCACCTGCGACACTTGAAGAAGAATATCTTTCTTGTTTGATACCTATTACTAAATATCTTAAGATATAAATACGTTGTGAACATTGAAAATAATAAATATTTAATATATTTTTAATTTATATTTATACAATAAAATAGGATAAAAATATGAACTAATAAATGGATGTTGTGTAGTGTAGGATTTTATTTTCAGTGAATTCTAAAATATGAAGTAGCTAAAGTTACAAATCACCCATCGCCCCCCCAAACCACATCAGCGCCCCTCAATTTTTTCTGGGTCCCTTACCACCCCCCTCTAGGCCTCCAGCGCCCACAAGGGGGCGTTATCGCCATCTTTGAGAAAGACTGATCTATGCTATCAGCTCATTGTAGGTAATAATGAACCACACGATGGATAGAAACGTAAATTTACAAATTCTTTTATCCAGTAACTTTTTCTCTTCTATTCGATAGCAAATTTCGATTTGTTACATTACAAATTGGGTTACTTATACATAAGCGAAATTGTCATCCAAAAGTTAAAACGCATAATACATTAAAAAAAAAGAACAATATATGCATTAAAAATACAAAAAAAACAGTGAAATTTCTTAAAAGCAATTACACACGACCAGGAGACACAAGTTGTGCAACTTGATCAAGAGGTCATCTACACTACGCTAAAGTTTGTATTCAGCGTCAATGTCGTCTTCATGGAAGTGCAATTCAACTTCTTCTAAAGCAAGCAATAGCCAACAAGCAATAATCGGTGAATCATCGATATCGAGATACTTATTCAGAAATTATTTTATAAGCGTGAAATTTTTCGATATTCCGGGTAGATACACCCTGAACCCTTTAAAAAGGAATTAACTGCGGATCTTTTTAAAATTATAAAATGAATACGGATCGCCAATCGTATATGTAATCCAGCCTTCAGATCCCTAAAAAGAAATCGATTCCTCGATTCAATTCCAAAAGGATTCGACTTCTTCCCAGCTCCAGTCCACTTATTACCAATTTTTTTTTAAATGTATTGTATAAAAACTGTATATAAATTAAAATAATTAATTTTTCTTACTGAAATTGGATCATGTAAATTGCATAATAATTATATTACGTCATAAAACATGATGTTCATGATGATTAGACAATATGTCAGACATGTAAATCGGTTCATTAACAGGGGATGTAAACTGCATATTCCTGCCTTAACAGTGTTCTCTCGCCTTGTCTTGATAGACTAGATTATAACTGAATTTTACAAGGCGAACCAAACATGAAAGCCTAAAAAATAAGGAAAAGATATAATATCAGCCGAAAATTGTATTTTTTGCTATAATATCATCCTTTGGTGTACATTGATTGGGTATTTTCTAAGATCCTTTTTAAATTCTGCAGGGATAAACTTTCTAGTAACGCAATTTTTGTTAAGTTAATTTCTTAGGAATTTTAAATTTAATAAATAAATACCTTTTTTTTTTGGTTTTTTATGGATAAGAAAAAGGCTGAAAAAAAAATTGGTAATTTGTTTATTCTAATACTATTTATCAAATTTCTTTGACCATTTTCATTTTTGAAAAACTGCAGATAGGTACTTTTAATGAACTTCTTAATTTAATTTATGTCCGACTTTTGAGAAACCAAAATATTTATAATTTTTTTACAAATGAGTGCAGAATACTGGATATTCCTGTAATAAAGATTTTTTTTTCAAATTTTAATTTGTCATTAAATGTATTTTATTTTAACACCTGTTACTTTAAGTAAATAAAACCGTAAAATTTTGCAATTAAAAGGTTCCACTTAATTTTTTTTAAATAAAGCTAGAGACGTGAGGTATGGCTCTGCAACAAGAACACTGAAATATTTTAAGTATCTTCCATATCACGTACTTTCAGTACAGCATTTAACACGTAAACAAAAGGAACTTCGCTTTCAATTTGTTTCCCAAATTTTAATTCATAAACAAGATAACGATCCTGCCCTGTTTCAAACAATTCTTTGGAAGGATGAAGCAACGTTCACTACATCGGGTTTAACCGACGCAATACGACACTGGCGACAAAATCCCAGGAAATTAGAGATTAAATACCAAGGGAGGTCTTCTCTCCATGCCTGGTGTGGTGTGCTTAGCAATTGAATTGTCGGGCCAATATCCTATGAGGGATCCTTAACTGAACAAAGATATCTCAATCTTTTTGAATTACATTATCAACTTTTTAAGCTCGACATACTGTAGACACCTAATATTTAACGGATACTGTTACAATGGATACCTAAGTACCAAAGGTTACTAAACATTATTAACCACTGTTTTTTGTCTCATGAATGTTTGTTATTAGTGAAAAGTATATGCCTAAAAAACAGTTATAAAAATTTTCATTATTAATGTACAACCACAATCTTAGGATAAGATTAAACTCATTTACACTATCTTGCCCTTCTTTTATCACAAAATTGGTAATAAGTACATGAAACTATAATACAATGTTTAAAATTTATTTTAAAAAAATCGTGTTTTTATTTATTTACTAAGATTTTTGGTAAAAATACAAAACTCACAAAAATGTTTATTATTATTTTATAAATTTATATTATAATGTCCATTTAAATAGAAGGCTGTAAAGTGGCGCCATCTATTCTTTCCATATTATATCAGAAGATATAAAATTCAATATTACATAATAATTTTAAATATTTTATGGTAGTATCGTTTAATAACCAACAATTTTGTGCAAAAAATAAAAAAAAAACAGTGAATGCTAGAATTTGACATTTGATGATGTCAATTTTATAGATAGTAACAAATAATTATGGAGGTCCGGCTCTGACCTACTATTCATTGCGCAAACTCCGCGGGGCCAATCCCCCTATTCCCGTTGCCCTGCACGCCTGGACAATTTTGTTCTACAGTATTGGGCTTCCATACACCTTTAAACTTCCTTGTATGGCACTATTAGATGGCCACCTAATAGCCCAGATATTACAATTTTGGACACTTTTCTATGGGGTCACTTGAAGAATGTCGTTTACTAAATTGGGAACACAAACACGGAAGAAATGAGAGAAAACATTGTAAATGAAATTAATCGTCTTAACCAAGAACTTCAAATAATATCGGCGAGCTTAGAAAGGCTAAGGGGGGTTATAGATCATGTTATAATAGGGTATAAAATAATAGGGGTCATTTAGAACATTTAAATTTATTAGTAATATTATAATTTTGTTATAAGTGTTCTTATTGCCACTATATTTTACCTCGTGTTGTATTTTAATTTTTTCCGTTTATTGTAAGTTTGCTGCTTGTTTAAGAAATATATGTATCATATCATTTTAAGCATATAATATAATTTAAAGCCGTTCTTCTGATGAAAACCTCATTATAAAACTACTCCAAAAAGTAATAAACGTATTTTTAAAATTCTTGACTTTGACAAATAACCACCTGTGACCTGGGCAGCCAGGTTTTTTTAGGTGAACCTATCCTTATAGTATCATGCAGTTTTTAGAAAATTGCAGCAGAACCGCAGGAAATAAACCCAGCAACTCCTATATTACCGAATTCCTCGTGAATATCTCTATCTATTGATATAAAAATATATGGGTATTCCATTTAAAAAATACGTCACTCGTGCTGTAACTCCTTTGTTTTTGTTTCAAATGTTTTTCTAATTAGATTATTGAATTCTAAGGAAAAAAAATACACGAATTGGCTATATTAGTTTTTTTAAAAATTACAGGGAAGTTAAAAAAAAAGCCCCGTTTACTTTAAAATAAATAACCCTGTCCGGCCTGTATCTAGCTCGGAAAAATTGTGTCATTTTGACACTAAAAATGACTTTTAGGCAGGTCAGAGGTTAAATCATTTTATTTAAAGAAAAACCTACTCAAAACACGTAAAACGTTCCAAAAAGTAGTAGAATCACCCTGTACTGAAATATTCCGGCACTTTCTTAAATAAGTAGACATACTCATCTTTTACGATGTCTTAAGAATGTCATATCAGCGGTTTTGACGCATCTAAATGAAGCATGTTTCGCGTCGTCGGATAATTTCGCTCCCGTTTTACGAGGTCGTTTTATTTTAAAGGACACGTCTCGGTGGATATTACCATTCGTTTTATTTGTTAATTTTTCGGTGAAAATTAAGTTTATGGTCGGTTAGAAATGCTAAAAATTTGAAGAACATTTCACGGTGTAATGTCAATGTTAAAAGAGATATATGTTGTGCGAAATTGCAGTAATTGGTACTGTAACATGTAAATTAAAGAAAGTGTACATCTTGTTTAAATTAATAGTTTTGTTTTTTTCGTTTTTCATCAATCTTACAACCAATACATTTAAATAAAAGACACGTTAATAAATTTTTTTTTCAAACATTTATTTAATGTAAAAATTTGTTTACTAATTACAATTACTACTTTGACCCTTAAAATATTTTTCATACTGAATTTAATTAGACCAATAGCCTATCTAGTCCATTTCACCACGTATTGTCAAAAATTCAAGTACAAAATTTAACTCGAAAAATAAAAAAGATCCAAAAAAAGAACAACTAAACTCTTAATATTTTACTACTTTGGAAAAAAAAAATAAATAAAATACAATAACTTGTTTAAAAAAAAATAAAAATTTCCTTTAAAAAAATTAATTAATCAAATGTTCAAACAACCCCCATTAACAGCTAAACAATATCCCAACCGATCATAAAATTCTTTCCCCAACGTTGCTAATTGGTATTCGAATTTTTTCATTAAAACGAAATGCGTTTTGTAGCTGGTTTAGATTTTTTTTAAATTTTTCACTGTTTTAAATGACACTTTTTAAGTGACCCCAGACAGAAGTCATTCGGTGAAAGATCAGGTGACCTGTCTGGCCAAAGTATCGGTACCTGGACCAATAATATTGCCGTTAAAAAATTTCCAGGTACTCTACTCTATATTTTTTTTTTCCAATCTGTACACCTGTATGTATCCCAAATCGCCCCTTTGAATATTGTTTCATGTCTGGGGAATGGCGTCCCCCCACAAACTTAGCATTCTGACTCCATTCAAAAAAGAGCGTTTGTCCTAATAATGATCCAACGCTTAGAAAGGCTTCCTCTTTTTGCCCCCCGTCGAACTGTAGGAAACTGTGCTCTTCTATAGGTATTTCACGGCTTCTGTTTGATGGCCATATAATTCCTTCTCTGGCAGCTCCCCCAAAAAAGCAATACGTAGTTCAACCCTTTTTTCATCCTTTTAAATTCAGTTAGAGACCCCGAACTTCCCCCTTTCTTCGTTCCTTCATCCCTAATGTCAAAACTATGGAAACCCCTTTTCCCGAAGTTTTTCCTTCTTCTCCCAATTCCCAAAATTTTTAAATCCCGTGTAAACAATCTTTCCTCTCACCACATTGAACCCCGGTAAAGTTAGTACTTAGGCATCAGCCTTTGTGGACTGTCAAATAAAAAAAAAAATTTCTAACCATACGGGCATTATGGCCGGGGCAACCATTATTTAGTACCAGATCATTTGATCTTTCCGAACAACTTCTTCCCAAATTTTTTTTTTTAAATAAGTCCAAATGGGGTTTTTCTTTAGGTTATAGTCCATAAAAAGGGTCCCAAAAATATGATGTCCGATAATTCCCACCCCAACACATTTGTTTTTTTTTGGGGGTATTGTGTCCAGTATGAACAAAACGATGTTCATTTTCTTGGCCCTTTAATACCGGAATTCGAACATTTGGTTATTGTTTAGGGTAAATGTACATTAATCATTAAAACAAATATTTTCTAAAAATTCCTATCGCTATTTGCTCTTTTCATCATTTCAAAACAAAATGCCATTCTTCGCTCTTCATCTCCTTTCTGCGGGTCTTGATTTTCAATTTATACGAAAAATATTTGTGTTTTTTAAAAATGCACCAATACGTTGTATGATGTTTATTTACCTCTTGCCCAAGGACCCTCGTACTAACCATTTTGTTTTCCTTCACACTCAGTAGAATATTAAGATCTCTGTACTCTCTTTCTTCGGCTCTATGTTTAATATTCTGAGTTGAACATTTACAACTATTTATTACGGCACCTTTGGACTTGAGCTTACTGACAATACGTTTAATAGTTGAAATGGACGGAATGGGCTTGGTGGAAAAATAAACTAAAAACATTTCAGATGCTGCTCTAAAACTGTTTCCCGCATAATACCACTTAATTATAGATAATATTTCGTCGGTTATATATTTAATTTTTTTTTCAAATACCGACTGTCACTGATTTATCGACACTTTTCCCTTTATGTGAGATCCAATATTTTAGGTAAAAAAATGTTGGGTTTTGCAAAGATCTGTCATAATTTTTATTATATCTTTTGATTTTCGTTAATTTAAACCTGAAAGGAAAATTCAAGTCACGTTTATTGATTTACACAGTTTGTTTAAATTAATAAAATTAATTGACTTAGATTTATTTGTACATTGGTAATAAGTTACACTACAGTGTTTTTACACGTCAATTATTACATAATAAAATTAATTAGGATAATTATTACATGCTAAAAGAAATTAGGATAAAACACTCTACAAAAAATTCCAATTATTTAAACATTATTACAGTAATTAAAAATGAAGTTTCGATAAAGGTATGTGGATTCTCCGTGGCCCAAGTTCGGTAATTCGGGCTATTAACATAACTCGACAAATGGAACCATCAGAAAAGAAAGTACAGTCCAAAACATCATTATTGTTAAGAATGGTTCACATAAGTCTTTGGACTTAGCTTTGTAAATATATCGAAGTGCTCTCTTTTGCAAGAAAAACACTAAATATAATAGATATTGAAAAGAATTTTTCCAAAAACAAATGCCATATCTTATAGTCGATTCAATTAAAGCTAAATAAATGGATCTTTAAGTAAACAATTTTTCTTATTTATGAGAGAGTACTCTAATGGCATAACAATTAATTGCAAGTTTACCACATATTTTTTTTATATGTTCTTTAAAATTTATTTCAGCATGAACATAAATTTCTAAAAATTTAGTAGGTAGGCAGGTTTAAAGTAAGTGGGTATAACACCCTTCCACCGCGACCGATCGGTCTATTGTGGCTCACACCCTTTTATATTTCTCCCACCAGGTCCAGACTCCTAATAAATCTGATGATCCTGTTGGGAGAGAGATCTTTCACCTCCCCCGGCAACAAGGTGTCATTGCCGAGGATTGCGAATCTTAGTCGTGCCATTGCTGGGCACGAGCACAGATTCATCCCCCTCCAAGCACATGCGGCATTCGGCGTCTTCCGATAGGCCGATCTTGTGCATGTAGTGTTTTAATCTGCAATGTCCCGTGTACAGTCCCACTACAGTTTTAAGGTATACCCTTGATTGCTCCAGTAGTTTGACAGTACATTCTTGGTTCGGTGGGCTTATGAAGGCCTTCGAGTGTTTGAGACCTGGAAGTCCATGCCAGTACGAATTTTCTCTTTGTGTCAAGCTGATATGAACTTCTTGGCCGTTCCATAAGATATACCGATGACCGGTTCCGGCCCTGTAAATTTTGTTCCGCCCCCTTTTGGCAAGGAGGTTACCCTTATGCCGGTGTGTCCAGGATCCACAGTAGTGTAACCTTATTGTTTTGACCCAGTTTGGTCAGCGCATCCTTGCAATTTCAGACGGTTTTCGAATTGCACCGGCTGGATTCAAGAGCCTTAAGAGCTGCTTGACTATCGGAGAATATTTTAATTGTCTTACGTGTGCAGTGCCGATCAACCAGCGATCTAGCACACATCTCAATAGCAAATACCTCCGCTTGAAATATGGTTGCGAGAGTGCCCACGCTAAAGAAAAACTCTGCCCTCGGCCTCTGTCCATATATTCCAGCTCCAACACCGTCTTTGGTTTTGGAGCCATCGGTGTACCAACAGATGTCAGCCCGGAGCAGTACATGGACAGGATTTTATAATTTCAACATTCTTTTTTGAGAATAGATGATATCAAAATTCTATTTTCAGAGTAATCTTTTTTTGTTGTTTTCACAATTTTTTTGTAAAATAGTACGATATTTATTAAAATAAGTTATAACAAAATAAAAATATAAAATAAATTAAAATAATGATATAAGCATGCTATTACATTAATTTTTCGTAGTTTCGTAGTTTACGGGTTTTATTGGTCAATGTCAAAAAGATATTAGTAAATTCATCTGGAACTTAAACTTAGCAAAATACGGCCTTTTTAGTGCCATGTATTTCTTGAACCTTCGCTACGTCTTTGGCGTCCAAGCAACGACGGTCAGCTGTCACCCATCACTCATGCCGTTCGACCACTACACGCTTTTGTACTTAGGCCCCTAATTGTGTCGAGAAGCCGCCTTAAATGTTCGTACCCTTAGACGTGAGAAGCGGCTGATGTTTTTTAATGTCACCGTGTTTTATTTTTTTAGAGACTCTCAGCGTACACACTAAATAGGTCACATAACATCCCACAATACGTTTTTAATACCACATCTCAGAAGAAAAAAGTGTAATGTTATAATAATAATTAAATGGTGTCATCGATTCAGTCACCAAATTATTCACCTTTTGGTTATCATATAAATTGGTATGTTCTCAAAAAACCAAAATATTTTAAAACAATTTTTTGTAACTGTATGTGTAATCATCCAAAAATGCAATTATTAACTAAACAGAACTAATCACAACTAACCAAGACTAACTGAGTAAAGTAATTCTATTATTTTGGTGAGCACCATTTCTCGGAATTACTGGCAAGGTATAGGCACCAATTCTTGAAATTACTTCCTGCAAGTGAGCCATATTTCTTGCAAATTACAATCTACAAGTGACTACACACTTCTTACAATTACTGGCAATAACTGGTCAACACTTCTTGCAATTGCTACCAACAAGTGAGCACTGCTTCTTGCAATTACTACCTACAAGTAAGCATCACTTCGTGGAATTAATTGCAATAATTGGGCATCACTTCCTGCAAATACTGCCAGCAAGTGGGCACAACTTTTTGCAATTACTAGCTGCAAGTGAGCACCATTTCTTGCAATTACTGGCATCAATTGGGCGCCACGTCTTGCAATTACTGCCTGCAATTGAGCATCACTCTTTGCAAATACTGCCTACAAGTGAGCACCAACTCTTGCAATATACTGGCAACAACTGGGCAACACTTCTTGCAATGACTGGCAATAACTGGGCACCACAACTGGGCTCTCCTGCATTAGTATTTATATAATTCGCTGGGGAAAAACTTTTGCAATTACTTAATACGAATAATTTTCTTTGTTAATAAAGTCACGGTTCCCGTGACATCAGCGAAGTTAAGCAGTGTTGGGCACGATTAGTAACTGGATGGGTGACCACCGCGTTAGACTATAGGTCCCGTGTACTTGAAATTACTCAGACGTTAATAGGGGATAGTTCAGACCTAGTCTTTATTTGTATAACGTTTGTAGGTATACTACACGTTATCTTAAAGATTTTAGTACTTGGAAAACGACGACGGAATTGGTAAAAAATAAATTAAACATCTAAAAATCCAGAACCCACGACACCTTGTACTTAGGATCCATACAAGCCTTCGTGGGATGTCATAAGCATACACAAAAAAGTTAGTATTTTAAATATTAAAAAAATGATAATACATCCACAGGACTGTCCACCTCCTGCTATTAGAATTTGCCGCTCTCTTCTTATACTGATACAAATTTAAAATTTTGTAGGCCTAACTAAGAGGATAACACGGATGTAAAAATAATAAAAATAATGTTTTTAAACGGTCGGATTCACTATTGATTTAATTAAAAAGACAAGAGGAGATACCGTAGTTTATCCTAAACCTCTTTTTATAGCATCTTATCTTAAAAAACTTTTTTAAAAACAGGTAACAGGTAATAAACCTTTTCTTACAATGTGTTTGTAGATTTTTAATGGTATGTTTTTGTCATTTTGTACAAAACCTGACTTCTAAAAAAGGTATTTAAAATCTCTAAATCAAAAGCCAATAAAAATACTTATATTAATATCTTAAAAGTAAACAAAATATTTAATTCGAAGTGAAACAAAAAGTTAACAACAATATTATTCCTAACCAACATTGAAAGCAAGAGAATATTTAATACAAGTTGTTTGTGTATTTTTTGCATCAACTTGTGTACATTTATTTTAAAATTTTAAGTAAAGAAATTCTATATAATTCTTAGTTAATTCATTAAAAACAATTTTTTTGCCTTCCGTCAAAAAACTGTCTAAATGTGCAACTTTTTAACAAAAAATTTTAAAAACCAAGTAATTTTCATTGCTACATGTTTTATATTATAAAAAAAGACACTTTTGCGTCAAAAAATTGGGTTGTTATTTTAGTTTTATGGTAAGATACGAAACGTATATCATATAACTATATATTGTGTGTGTATTTTATTTTTATTTTATTAATAAGATAATGACGTATATATACCAGTCAGATTATTGCGTTATTTATGACTTTACGTCATAAATTATTAAAATATTTTTAATTTTAAATACTATTTAAGTTTTGGTTATTTTTTAAAATAATTTTATCTTGAAAACAATGGTAGAGCTGCAATCAAAATGTTTTCTTTTAAAAATCCTGACAACTTGGGTGTTCAAAATAAAAGGCGATATCTTGGGTCGTATCAAATAAAGCTTAGCTTGTTTTGAGTTGGTAAAATACCTACTAACCAACTTAAATGAGAAGATAGTGACGTCAAACCAACTTTGGTACCCTCTTTGGTTTATCAACCAATATACCTTGGGTTGCAGGTTGGTCAGTGCTTTTCGTAGGTTCTCATACTTTTCTAGAGTTGTTGGCCTTCCTCTTTACATTTTATATATTTTCATATTAAAAAATAGCCTTACCTAGAAATAATTAAATTTAGAGATATTATTTAAAAGTTGCCTCAGAACGACAGGAAAGTGTTACCTTTTTAATAAACAGTATAAAAATCTTAATATTTAAAACCTGAAGTCACAGGCGCCTGTTTTACGGGGAAGGGCTAATCCATCCCGAACAAGCAGATGCTTAGGAAGGAATCCCTGAATCCAAACAGAAGGCGGACAGAACCGCTTTTATAGGGACAAGGGTTCCCTGGCTTTAAACAGAAAGTGGATAGAACCGTTTTCATAGGAAAGGCCGGAGATACGCCTCAGAAGGTATATCTGGTTCCTGTAACAAGGACCTGGTAGCTACCCACGTCACTATACCGGTAGAGGAGGGCATGACGGATCTAATCGTCTGCTCGTCATACTTTTCAGGAGACAGGGACACCAGAACACATATTGTGCTCGTGTCCGGTAGCAGCACGAGTAAAGAAGAGATGAAAGAGCTCTCTCCCAGTTTGATAGCGAAATTATTAGTAGTCTAATCCTATTGGGAGAAATATAAAAAGGTGTGAGCCACAATAGACCGAGCAGTCGCGGTGGGGGGCGTGAAAGGTCCACTCACTTTAAACCTTAACCTTAAACCCTATCATAGACAGACATTACGATTATACATTTAAATTTTTACATTGCCTTTGATATAAATTTATTATTTGTTTCGGTTTGTATAAAATCGGCCAAAAGAATAGGTTTTATATATATATATATATATATATATATATATATATATATATATATATATATATATATATATATTACTGGGACCTGTTACCACCTCCAGCAACAAACTACTAATAAATAACATCTGTAAACAAATTAAATGACTGTAAATTGACGTTTTAAAACTATTAAAAGTTTATTAGAAGCTTACTAGTGTCGAAACGTACTAAATCAAGATGATCTCGAAGATCATTAAAGAAAAACAATAAAAATTCCTTTCACAATCAGATAGGGCCTAAATTTTCACCTTACAGCCTTTTACACCCAACTAAAGTTGGATGTTCAATGTAAATCGGTGCGTGGGTTCTTTATCAGTACCCGTCTGCTTTGCTACAACCTTGTGTCATCAGAATACCAAACGACTGGTTGTACCTAAATCAAGAGAGTTCTACATAACGACTGCGTCCTTGAATTATGTAATTGTTTTAGAGCCGCTTGTACAATGTTTTATCTATCTGTTTAATTAAATGTCATCGGTTATATCTGGTTTTTATTTATTATTAAATTATTACCCAATTCAATGAGTTTACTCTATCTATTAAATACGAAATAACAATATTCTAGAATTAACTGAAAAAGTAAATCTATATTTAAAAATTAAAAACTTCATTAAGTCCTATGTCTTCCTGGATTGTACCTAGTACCGATCCTGCATTACCCCGCTGCACCGCTTAACCAGTTCTGTGGATAATAAAACTTCAAGATTTTTTAAATGGATTTTTTTTTGCAAATTTTATTCATAAATCCTCTAGCCTCATCACCCAAAGAACCAAAAGTTTCCACAGCAAAAGGAATGAAGATATAGCGGTCTTCAAGCTCTTTATATTTAAAGTGTTTTTTATTCTCGGCAAGACGAGCAGCCGCACCTACTGAATTAGAAGTTTTATTCAGATAGGATTTTGCAAGTGTATGGCTGCAAGTAGCGTCTCAAAGTAATTGTTTTCCATATTACCAGGGAATTAAGGTCATTCCATCTACCAAGAGGCCCTAACATAGAAGGATTGTCAGCTGAAATCAGAGCTCTCTTGATAATGTCATTTATCTGACTGTGTCAAGAAGAGCTCCCTGCGCTTTTTTGCAGCCTAGTTTATCTAGGCCATAAATATCAGCATTTTTGCCGCAAACGCAGGTGTGCTGTCCACACAGGCAGACCAAGTCTAAGAGCGATGGAAATATGGAAGGTTTTCTTATCTAACAAATTTCCCAAAGACGAAGAGAAAAGTGCGTTAATCCAAGCATTACTTTTAGAGGCCTGAAGAGCAAGTAGACGTGCCTTATCTTCACTTGCCTGGCATATGTTTGTAATATATTTGTGATGACCTGGCAAATCAAAAAGTCAAAATTTTTTTGTTTTTTGGTATTTCTTGCGGATAATTTTAAAGATTGCAAACATATAACCATCTTACAAAACAATTGCTGAAATCATTATCTACTGTCGTAAGAATATAGAAAGGTAAAATATTGAGAAGTAAATCTGATGAGAAATAGACAGGGTGGATGTATGCCTTATTCCGAGACCTTCAAATTTTACTCATCAAGAATTCATTAATATTGAATTTTTATCCCTTTGAATAACTCTTTATACATTATCAAATCACAAAGTAAATCTAAGATTTAACAAGGTAAAATCTTAACAAATAAGACATTCAGTATAGAAAGAAATATTTTGTAAAAAATAAGAAATATGTGAATCCATAAATTTTAATTTGTGTTTTGGGAGATTAAAATTTTAATAATTGAGTTTTATAATTTTATTTGACAAAAAAGGCCTAAATGAAAATTTTAAAATTGGAATTCTTTGACAAATTAAACAACACTTAAAAATTTTGATATTGAGTGATCTTTGTCTGAAAACTTAATTCACACTTATCAAATTTTTTTTTAATTTAAAGGAAATATTTACTTTTTTTTGTTTTTTTTTTTGAAAATATCTAAAATAAAATTAGGTTTCTATCAAAATGACCAAACTTTTAGAAAAAGATTTATTTCTGTTCTAATGATGAAATAAGTCTATTAAATTGCTAATAAAGACTGGTAGACATCTTCTTGTTGGGACACCTTTTTAAATTTTTTGATAATGGATCCTGCCTGCATTCTTTTATTTAAAACAATTATACCTTAAAAACTCAAGTTTAATCATAAATATAGAAATTAGTTTTAAAGCATTTTATAAAAATGTCATTTTCAAGGGTTTTTATAATTTTTAAAAATTTTTTTTAGTCCCCCCAAAATTTTCAATTTATCCTTTTCCCAAAACCCCATAAATTTAATTAGTCAATCAACCCCAACAAGGTTTTAAGTAAAATGGACCATTTTTAAATCCGGGGTCTTACGGAGACAGAGGCTACTTAATATTGTCTCTGGGCTGGGGAGACAGGCTTTTCATCTGGTTACTATAAATAACCATCCACTGGGCGATTTAATATTGTGGAAGTCTAGAACGCATGAGAACCAATCTCGATTCGATCAAAGAACCACCAAGTCGTCTGCCTGACGCCAGTGACTGTGTTCGGCCCAATTATAACACCTCGGGTTCTGTGGCGCTAACAATGGTCCACTACAGAAACCGGATGACCGGACAAAAAAAGGACCAGCCACGGAACAGTTTAATGTTTATTGATGGTTTTGAAAAATATTTTGGTAACTGGTTGTTTATTAAAGAAGCGAGTTGAATTTTAAGATACAGATCTTTAGTAACAATTAATTATTACACAGGCCCACAAAAAAAGTGGTGTGTGCTGGGTGTCGGACTAGGATTTTCTGGTATTTTTTTCCGCTGAACACGAATTTAAAGTCAAATTAGGGGTTAAAAGCAAATAATCAAGAAAAGGCGTAATTTCAGATATTAACGTTTTTTTTTAATTTAAAACGTCAATATCTTAAAAACTATAAAAGATACACGAAACTTTAAATAACATAAACTATGTATTTTTACAAGACCTTTAATTTAAGTTATATAACCTTTTTGTTAAAATGCAATATTTTTCGAAATATAATCAAAAAAACGAATTTTCAGGATTTTTTATTTTTTTTGTCTTTTATAGTTTATATAGTCGTAGTCCTAACATTTCGTGATAGCAGGTTTCTGCGGGTAAATGTACCTTGTCGGTCTTTTGGGGTTTTCTCGTTTTTTTTTTTTGCTGTTTGACCTCCAATTTTGACTTTAGATTTAGCGGAAAAAATATGCCAGAAAATTTAAGTCCGACACTCAGCACACACCACTTTTTTGTGGACCTGTGTTATAGAAACGAAGAAGAACTCTATAGAAAAATGCGCCAAGTGTTAAATATGTAGTTTTTGGCATGAGGACCTCCATAAATAACCAGAAAAAAAATTATGGTAAGATGAAATATCCTGGTAAATTTCAATCAAATCTGTTTTATAGCTTTTACACAATAATTTTGCAATCCACTTTGGTTTCAAAAATTTGACAATTTGGCAAACTATAAACAACAAGGCATTGAGGAAAGCTAAAAATCGAAAGGAACGCACGAGGCACAGACTCCCATAAGATTCTTTGAAAGAACCTAAGTCGCAAATATTTACTTTAAAGGGAAACCACAGGGATCACACAAGAACGGCAAATGAGACCATGAGGGAACTTCTGGATGCAAAATAACCAACATGTCACTGGAAGACTGCAAAGTTCAGACCTAGGGAAAACCCCGGACACTGCTCCAGGGAGGACTGGCATGTAGCAAAATCAGTGATAAACGTGGACAATTCGAACCGTATAAATCGCCAGGAATGGATAGCATTTATCCAGTAATGCTTCAGAAAGGACCCGAGCTTTTACTACATAGACTATGTCTACTTTTAAGAGGCAGTATAGCTCTGGGGTATATACCAATAACCTGGAGACTAATCAGAGTAGCATTCATCCCCAAACCAGGGAAAACCGGACAGGATGGGGCAAAAGCTTTAAGACCAATAAGTCTAATGTCGTTTGTGCTAAAGACCCTAGAGAAGTTGCTGGATAGGCACATCAGGAATGCACTTACGGAAAGACCTTTTCCCAAAAGGACAACATGCATACACAGCAGGTAAGTCCACAGAAACAAATTTGAGTTTGTAAAAAAAGCCGAATATGCTCTCAAATACAAGGAGGTACTAATGGGGCCCCTCCTGGATATCGAAGGAGAGTTTGACAACACGCCCCTAACATCTACCTCAAACGCGTCGAGGCGCAGGGGGATCGACGCAACAAGCTGCAGGTGGATAGACTGCATGCTAAAGAGCAGATCAGTATATATTTCCCAAATTCTTGAAGAAACTCTTGTAGCTCGGGTTGAGCGAGGATGTCCGCAAGGGAGTTCTGCCCCTCACTGCTATGGAACCTTGTCATGGACGACCTACTAAATGCTTCAACTTGAAGGGCACCAAACATTGGGATATGCAGACGATCTGGCCCAAGGAAAATTTAACAATACAGTTAGGCAATACGGCTGGGAGACGGCTCCCAGGGAAGAAGAAGAAGTAGAAGAAGAAACTAGGAATATGGAACTAATTGATTTTGTTTACACATACTTGGGATCACAATTTTTTTTTTTTAGAAAAAAAACCGAATAAATTGAGTGTTTTTAGCAGTTGTTTATTGGTCATAGAAAAGGCTTTATGTAAACCAGCTTCTTCTAGAAGAAGATGACTGAGATGTCATTGAAACGTCAACCACAATACTGTCTACTTCACGACAGAAGTAACATGCGAGTCACCCGAGAATCCGTTACCACATATGTATGATTATTTTATATCTACAGAATTAAAAAAAAACATTTTATAAAGAACTAAATCTTTAATAATATATCTTTTTATGTTTTTTGTTTCTATTATTATTGCAAGTGGAGACTAGCTCTTCATTATATATAAAGTAATTGTAAATTTCAAAAATATTATAAAAAATGTTTTATCCTGGAATAAAGCCAAATCATGTTTTATTTAAAATAAACTATAAAAAATATATATTGCATTAATACCTTCCACCAGTTTTATAATTATTTTTTAAATTTATCTAAAAATTTTTAAAATATAAAATGTAATTTTTTAGGCAGCCCGTTGAAGATGGATTTATAAATATGTATATTAAATTTAATAAAAAAATGGTTTGTATTCGATAAATAGGTGGGTAAAGGTTGCCTCTAATTTGGATACCGTACTATTAGAAAAGCACCCTAAAAACCTTTGAACCCACATCAGCCATTTTGTAAATATGGGGGCATTGTATCCATCCATTTGGTGTTGTAAAAATTATTAATAATATTATTATTATTTGTAGTAAAACAGAGCTACGCTGTGCTTTATTTATCCGCGTAAACACTCAATAGTAAAAGAAATTTAATCCATCCGCAACCATTCCTGCCAAAACAACAAAAGTCCCCGTCATGTCATAACACAACAGGAACAGCCCTGTAATTCGTATGCATAACGCTACACTTTGGCCGCTATTTTACTAATAAGTATTACGGGTCCCTGGCTAAATTCGGCCCCAGGGCTTAGCTCAATTCGCGCATATATATGTATACAACGCCATGTTTAGGTTGGTGTATATTTCCTGTTAGATACAGTTGGAATTAACCTGGGGTTTGGGATAGTCTGTTTTCTCTTACCGCTTTACATTGGTTACATCTTGTAGCTAGTATATATTATTACTTCTCATTGGCGTACCTACAATAAATAAAACATTTATCAGTGGCACCATTGTTATTTTTATAAGAGGTCCAAAGTACCAATAATGTTATTTATACATTGTGAATATCTGACATGGAATGAATCCTATATCATTAAATTGTCTGAATTTCGGAGAATCCCTTGGACACGTCAATAAGTATTTTTCAACGCCTCAAAAAGTAATTTTGGTGGTTAACTTAATTTTTTTAAAAAGCAATTATTTTTATTTTATTTTCCCTAAGTGCACCTGAAAATACATATTATTGCAAAGGTGTACTTTTTTATTTCAAACTAACTTTACACGAGGGATTTTTTTTTAAATTGCAAAAGGTGTAATTAAGCTTGTCTAAAAGGTGTTGATAATGTCGCTTACTGACTTGCTAATAACATAAATTTCCCACACTAAAAAGAACCCCATAACTCTAAATCACAAACCGTGGTTTTCTAAATCCTGTGACAAAGCCAGACTTTTAAGAATTCAAGCCCACAAAAAGTTTCTCCAAAACCCTAGCATCGAAGCAAGAAATCAGTATAATCAGACCATCTCAGAAGCAAAAGACCGAAGTAAAGCTTTCTGGTCTTTTGCCAAAAATATTAGTCAAAACATCTGCACAAATTCTTTTCCACCCCTAATCTCTGAAGATGGAATTGTTTCTACCTCTAAAAGAAAAGCCGAACTATTAGCCAAACAATTTGCTACCAATTCTACGCTTGATCCTCCTATTAATCTTCCTCTCCCAACAGTTGTCCCTGTTTCTCATAAAGGTCCAATATTATTTTTAAAGTCAAACAGATCAAGCGTATTCCTTTTTCTCTTAATACCAAAAATCGTCTGGGCTGGATGGCATACCAGCAATCGTCTTAAAAAAATGTACCCATCCTAACTGGCCTCTTTTGAATCTTTTACAATACGGGCATTTTCCCGGAGAGTTGGAAAGCTGCACGTGTGCAACCTGTTCCCAAAAAAGGATGCAAAACTCTTCCTTCTTACTATAGACCTATATCTCTTCTTTCTGTTGTTTGCAAAGTAATGGAACCATTCATTAATTACCAAATCTTAAAGTATCTGGAAAAACACAAGATCTTACATAATAGACAGTATGGATTCCGTCACAGAAGATCCACAGCTGATCTTCTTTCCTTTGTCTTACACAACTGGAACAAGTCCTTTGAGTTTCTTGGTGAATCCCAGATCGTTGCTCTTGACATATCCAAAGCTTTCGATTAGGTCTGGCTTGATGGGCTTTTTAACAAACTTCCTTTTACGGTCTTCCACTTAAGCTTTGCTTTTGGCTCTCCAGTTTCCTTTCCGATCGACATATATCAGTTACTGTAGATGGTCATTCTTCCAGCTTCTACCAAATTAATGTTGGGGTGCCCCAGGGCTCAATGCTGGCACCCACGCTGTTTCTTCTACATATTAACGATCTTCTTTCTTTCACAATCAATTCCATTTATAGTTATGCTGGCGATAGTACCCTCCACTCTAGTATTCAATTTCTTAAGCCACCATGTAACTTTGATTTGAAAAACAAGCTCAGGTCAATGCAGATATCTCTTTCACAAGACCTTAAACTTACCTTGGATTGGGGCGCCAAAAATCTTGATCAGTTTAATGCCTCGAAAACATAGTCATGTTCGCGATAGCAAACATGACTATGTTTTCAAAAAGTCTGCCAATGCTCATCCGTTACTTATGAGGGGCCAAGTTCTGCAGAACAAAGAGTCGTTTAATCTAGTCGGCGTTACTTTTGAGAATAACCTTAACTGGCACAAACACATTACATCCATAGCCTCGGCAGCTTTAAAAAAGCTTGGATTCGTCTTTCGAGCCAGAAAGTATTTCTCTTCTTCCAATCTGTATACTCTGTATGTATCCCAGATCAGACCCTCTTTAGAATATTGTTCTCATGTCTGGGGAAAGGCGTCTCCTACAACATTAATTATCCCACGCTCTCAGACAGCCTTCCTTTTCTTGCCCACCGTCGAGCTGTAGGGGATCTGTCGCTCTTTTATAGGTATTTTCACGGCTTCTGCTCAGAGGAGTTGGCCAGTATAATTCCTTCTCTGGCAGCTCCCAACAGAGCAACACGTAGTGCAACTTTGATGCATCCTTTTACAGTTCAGTTAGAGAGGCCCCGAACTTCCCGCTTTATTCGTTTCTTTATTCCTAGAGTGTCAAGACTATGGAACCTGCTGCCCGCGGAAGTTTTTTCTTTCCCTCCCAATCTCCAAATATTTCAATCCTGTGTAAACAAACTCCCTCTCACCACTCTTAAAACACCCACGGTACGTTAGTACTTAGGCATCAGCCTTCGTGGACTGTCCCAAAAAAAAAAAAACAATTGAATCTTAGCGACATAAATGTGTTTTAAAAAGTCTACAAAATGCGGCATTTAAACGAAGCTCATCTTTTAAAACCCAACTCGAATTAGTTTATTTATTTAGAAAGAAATATCCAAACTTTTCTTTAATAAGTCAAGGTACAGTAAGCAAAATAGAAAAAGTTTTGACAAAAGGGACATTTAAGAAGTATACCAACTAAGAGGCAATCTGCATTGGACGATGATACCACAGTAAATGTTCTATTAAAAAATCAAGGAAATCTATTTATTTTTGCAAGGCAGGTAGCAGCGAAAAGCAATATATTTCAGACTTTTGTAGAAAGTATACTTAAAGCTTATGAGTATCACCCTTACAAAATTCGGATGGTACAGGAATTAGCAGAAGACGATCCCGTCAGAAGATTGCAGTTCTATGAGGCAATGAAGGATCTACTTAATAGAAACGCATTACACTCAAAAAATATTTTATTTGCCGACGATGCGACATTTACTTTACACATGTTAATCAACGAAACTGTCGTTGTTATGCCAATAGAATCCCAGTGGGTGAGGGGAAGTACATACCTAATGGATTCAGCACTAAGTGAAAACCGTGCGTCAGACTAAAAAAAATTATGAGCAGATTTAATCTCTTGATTTTTTTAGTTCGACGCATTGTTTACCTAGAAAAACTAAATCTAGATATTTTTCTGCATGGTAATATTGTTTATCGATATTGTTATGATCATGCAAAGAAAGGTTTTTTTTTTTAAGCGAAAACCGTGCATCGTATTGAAAAAAATCAAGAAATTAACTTTGCTTAGAAATGATTGGGGATTTCAAAAATAATTTTTATTTTAAGAAAATCAGTGGCGTACCATCAATGTCTGCCAGAATAAATAGGTCAAATTCCAAATATTTAATAATTAATTATTTATTTTTGATAATTTTATCACCCTATATCTCAAAAGTTAAGACTTTTAGGACATACGTTCATATGAAGTTTCCTCCTTAAAATGGATCCAAAAATCGCCCACTTAAATATTGACATTCAATAACAAAACACCCGGTATATTCTGCAAAAAATGTAAAATGAAGGAGAACATTGAGCTAAACGCGCAATTTCTCTCATGAAAGGTGGATGGGGTCAAAGCAATATATTTAAAATAAATTTACACGAGCTATTTTAAAAATCTAATTTTTTTAAACATAAAATGTGGGACCGGGCATATAAAATTAAAATAAATATACAAACAGACAATCCGGAGAATTTGCAATTCTAGAAGGTAAATAAAAGAAAAACATTTGCAGCGACCCTCCTAACTTAAACATGGAAATGTTAATCCAAGGCCCAGGCGCTTGGTAGCGGTCTAATCCCGTGAACAGCCATGTAAAGTGGATAATATTAATTTTAACAAGGCCCTGGACTGGCCAGGATGCGGTCAGGACTTTATGAATAATAATTATCCTTGCTTAACAAGGATACGGACACTGGAGTCCTGTGGTTATTCTGCGTGAAAGTTGCGGAAGTTGATTAACTCTTGGCCGTCGGTCTCGGCAGTTTCTTGTTTGTATACGACACTACAATGCAAATGGGTTTTGTGAATAATACTTATATTATTTTTACTACATTTACTCAGTGACATAGAAACCCGAACACCCGGTAAAAATAATTTGTTTTCAATAACTTTTTGTTTACATATTTATCATTACAAAAACAATACATGATAAAATTTTTATCCATATCACTTTCGCAGTTCTTTTTTACCCTTTTTTTTTTCATAATGTAATAGCTGATAAATAAAATATTAAAGATTAGTATGATCAGGATTGTCATTGATCGTGTTAATAAACGTTGTTTGCAAGTTTTATTAATGCCCAGAGTAAGAAGAAATGCAAATTATCCCCAATTAAGCGAGTTTGAACGAAGATGAATAGTTGGGTTAACGAGGCTGGGCTTTTATACCAGAATATTGATGCTAGACTGAAAGAAGTTAGATACTGTGGTGAGATGTTGTCAGGCATGGCTTCAAGAAAGCCGAACACAAAGAGCAAGGGACACAGGACGAGTTCGCAGAACAACACCTCTTCAAGACCGCCGCCTAAGATTGCTAGCTTTACGAGATTGTTTCTCCACAACCAGGACAATTGCAAACCAGCGGTTTTCAGAACATGGGAGTTTTCAGAATTGGAATGCGAACAGTTTATCATCGAATAAAAAGTTTTGCTCTTTTTTCATTCCGTCTTACCTTTAACTTGAGATCATCAAAACAATCGACTTCAGTAGAGTAGAGAACGGCTAGCGTGGGACCAAAAATTGAACACCGTACTTAACAAGATCACGCCATAAAAGTTTAATAAATTTTAATCCTTTGTTTATAATTATTTTATAACTTTGACAATATTACTCAATTTTTATTACAATTATTTAAACATTTTTTTTAATGTATACAATGAAGACGAAATTTCGAAACAATTTTGTTAACCAACAATTGTCTAATTTTTTAAAAAAGTAACTTTAAGTTAAATTTTTAACAGAAATAAATTCTTTGAAGTGTTCTAAATATACCATAATTTTTTTAAATATTTAAATTATTAATTAATACCTTAAAAATAATTATTTATTGTGAGGTTTTTGACTTCGGCGCACAGTCAAAAATGTTTCGCGGAGGCTAAATTTTTCAGCGTTAAATTAAAATTATAAATAATAAAAAAGAGTTTCGGGAGTTAGGACATTTTTTGAAAATTTTCTTCTCTTTAAGGATCTTTTGGCAATTTCCGGTATCTTTTATGGTTTTTGAGCTATCATGAAAAATCAAAGGGGCTACTTTTCTTTTTGTTGTTTTTTGTTTTCGCGTCGATTAAGCTATCGTTTATATTTTTGAAGCCTTTGAACTATTTTTTGCAGTAAACACACTTCTCGAGCAGACTATTGACAGTAATTTAAAGAGTCTTACTTGGTATTACATTCCATTAAAATAAAGTTGGAATATATCTGGTGGTTTAATAATAACTATGTCTTTTTTTTCATATCCCGAAGATCTGCCACATTTTTCCAGACACCCTGTATAGAACGTAAAACTTAATCGATAATTTTAAATATTTTTTTTTTGTAAATAGTATACCTTAAACCATAAGTTAAATAGTTAAAAATATCGTATGCTGTTAAGTCCGTACGACCCGTTTTCTTTCATGAAAAGATCTCTTCAATCACCAGGCGAAAAGTATGCAAAATCTGCGTGACTCGGATGCCACGAAAAGATTTAAACACCGACAGAAATAGATCCTGTCAACCATCGATCTTTGCAGGGTTTTAACCTTTGAGGATTTTTAATCTTGTCAGCGATAAACGAGGAGTTGATTTTAAATACCTACATGTTCACGGTAGGTCATTATAAGAAAGGAAACATTTTTTTTTTAAATAAAATACAACAAAGCGGATCAATATTTACAACAGGATATTGTTTTTCATTAAATTTTTTAAATATTGAAAAAGTGGTTTTCAAGAAATTTTATCTTCACTAGATTTTATATCTTAAAATATATATATATATATATATATATATATATATATATATATATATATATATATATATATATATATATATATATTTGTATAAAAAATCAGAAAAATTATAACAAATATGAAAATGCCTAAAAATGCATAAATATGCAAAAAGTGCATTTGTTGTGTTTTTTGGGCATTTTTCAAGGGTTTTTAAAGGAAATTTATTTAAAAAACAGAATTATTTGTGAAAAACAATTTTTGTTTAGTATCTTATAAGATTTAAGTTACATATTGGGTCATTTAGGATCTTTTAATGGACCGTTTTGACTGCATAATTGCATCATAAAATCCATAATTTGCACCCGTTTAAAAAAAGTGTTATCAATTGACCCAAAACGTATAAACGATTGTCCAAATTTAATACTTGGGGGGGTTTTCAAGGTCGCTTAATATGAATTTAAAGAGAAAATCGAAAAATTCAAAACGGCTGATTGAAAACGGCACAAAATTTAAAGTTAAAAGTACCTTTTTTATACTTTTTTGACATAAAACGCTTATAAAACAGTAAAAAAAAAAATTACGTATTTTTTAAAGTTAATTTGGATTTTACTCCACTTGTTTTAGATGGCATAACTTTTTTTAAGCTTATTATTTTGACCTGTTTATTAAAAAAGAAGTTAGCGTCAAAAATGTATACTTCATTTATGTCTCTAGGAGCAACTGTTTTCGAGATACATGCATTTTATAGGAACCCGCAATTTTCCCATGGAAAATGGTTTTTAGCCAATTGTTTTTACACTTTGCAAGGTAATAGTTTGCAGCACGCTGATCAAAAGTCTCCAAAAACCCCTTTAGCCCCCCCAAGATCAGCCTTAAAGGTCACTACGGATTTGGAGAATTTTGAGGGTGATTTTGGGGGGTTAGAGGGGTTTTTGGGTTTTGTGCCCGTGGAGACTTTTGATTAGCGTGTTAAAAACTATTACTTTGCAAAGTTTAAAAACAATTGGCCGAAATCCATTTTCCATAGGAAAATTGCGGGGTCCATTAAAATGCATTTATCTTGAAAAGAGTTGATCCTTGAGACTTAAATGAAGTATTCCTTTTTGATGCAGAGGGTATTATAGCAACTTTTTTTTTTAACAAACAGGTTAATATACTAAGCTTAAAAAAAGTTATGCCATCTAAAACAAGTGGGGTAGGCCGTAGCTAGTGCCCTCTACCAGCAACATCAAAAGTATGAACGAATTTGAATTTCTCGCCTCAAAAACCTCCAAATCCCCAATTTTGTACCGCTATGTCATTTTACTAAAGTTATTATCAGCTTTGGGATAAGGCAAGTTTACGTTAATTGCATTATTTTGACCTAAGGAGTCTGCTGTTGCTCTGTGTCCCATTACTTCTGGGACACCCTATATATATATATATATATATATATATATATATATATATATATATATATATATATATATATATATATATATATATATATATATATATATATATATATAAAAAAATTTTTATATATTTTAATATATATATATATATATATATATATATATATATATATATATCATATATATTTTTATATAATATGTATATATAATTTTATCATATATATATATATATATATATATATATATATATATATATATATATATATATAAAATATATATATATATATATATATATATATATATATATATATATATATATATATATATAATAATATATTTTTAAATAATATAGCCTTGTTCATAATTTTTTTTTGTGGTAAAATCAAATTTTAGCGCGAAATTAAAAAAACAAAAGTACATTGTAAAAATTATCTGGCATTTTTATTAAACTTCTCTTTACTTTAAATTTTTAACATTCATTGCAAACGCGATGAAAATTAAAATATTAAGGGGAAAGGGGAGGTTAAAATATGCAAAAAAATAAAAAATTTAAATATACTATATATGTAAATTTATTTTTGAATTTACATACTCATTTACAGTAGGCATTCGTCAATTGGAAAACATAAGTAACATAAATTGAAAAATTTTGCAGGGAGGTTTATTATCAACAAAACATTAACCGGCGTAAATACTACTACAAGCAAAAAAAAGATGACTGTGTACTATTATATAGTGTGACTGCCTAGGATCTCTATGCCTTGCTCATATTTTTTTTTGTTGTAAAATCAACATTGTAAAATTATATATTTTTTTAACTTTTTGCTTACATTGATTTTAACATTTAATGCAAATGCGTTAAAAATTAAAATATTAAGGGGGGACGAGGGAGAGGTCAACATATGCAATAAAAAATAAAAAATTATAACCTACTTTAAAGAAATGCTTAAATTCATTTTTTTATTGTTTTATTTGTTTTATGTAAAAAAGGAGTAATGTACTTTTGAATTTGAATTTCGTGCCTTTATCAGTTAGCCATTTTAAATTTTTCGATTTTATTTTTAAAAATGTAAATAGCGACCTTAAAAACCCCTAAGTATAAAATTTGGACGATTATTTTTGCGTTGTAGAGCAATTGGAAACATTTTTTTAAACGGGTGCTAATTATCCACTTTTTGATGCAATTATGCATTCAAAACGGCCCATAAAATGTCCCAAATGACCCAATATGTAACTTAAAACTTGTAATATACAAAAAAAAATCGCAATTTATTCTGTTTTTTAATTAAACTTCTCTGAAAACCCCTTAAAAAATGCCCAAAAATCGCAAAAAATTAACTTTTTTGCATACTTGTGCATTTTTAGGCACATTCCCCACCTTTTCGAGTGTCCGGGTTATGATTTTTCGATTTTTTATACCTCAAATATATATTTTAAGCAATAAAATCTAATGGAGATAAAATTTCTTGAAAACTACCCATTTTTCATTACTTCTGACGGCCTAATTGGATAGACTCATTGATATCTGCATTTAGGCACAGGAAGTGTATATATTACACATAAGCGTCCCCCTATGATAATTTCGTTATCGTTTCACCTAAAATATTAACCATTTCTGTCGGAATGTCGAAAAAAGCCCTCTAGCGACGACATGTAAAACTAACAAAACTTTAAATATACTCATACCCCAAAAAATTTTTTTTAACTAGCCCAGTTTTGTTAAAACCTTTAAATACCCCCCACTTTATTTTTAAAGATATAGCAAAAATTATCATACAAAAAAGGTTTGGATAAATCTCGACTTTAAAGATCAGTAATTTTTTTGTTAGGTTAATACAGCGGAATTCACAGAAACATCACATTTTCAAAAACTTGAAAATATTTTTCAGGTTTTTCTCTTGGCCGTTTCAGTCATAACTTTTTTGCCGCAAGCCTCTATGATTGATAGGTTCCCAGATACAGTGCCTCGCATCTTTATTTGGCCACCCTGTACAAAGTATTTATTTAATGTAACGTAAAAAATTGTTTAAGTATGTTCCAAAAGAAAATATATATCTGTTTTAATAAATCTAACTATAAGTTTACCACAATAACCTCTCGCTGTGTTTTTGATCTCAAAGTCGTTAATCAACAAAATCCAATGGCGCTATACAATACACAAGCACAATGAAGTAATATAACAAAGGGCGAATGTCTTAGATAGTTCTTTTATAAGGCAAATCGGAATAAATCTTGTTTTGTACCGGTTTACAGCGTGGAGCGTATGGGGGTGACAGCGAAAGCGAAAAACAAGTGAGCATCCGAGGTGCTTTTTCGACCCCTTTCTTTTACCCTCGTGCATACCGTATGGTCTTTTAGCTTCATCGAAGTACACCACATATAATGTGTTTCAAAACTTTAAATTTTAATAGTATATTTGAAAATATTTTTTTTTTATCTGGGGATAGTCCACCAAGGCAAGGTGTAAGGATGCCGCGACTATAAAAAAATGACTCTAAAATTAAAAGTAACAAAAATAAGTAGATCTCGTGTTGAGAATACTTTTCCAAAGGAACAATCCATTGCAATATTATCACCAATTAATATTCCCAACCGCTGTGTTCACACATCGTCGTTGTGGTTGGGCCCAGTAGGATCTTTTGGAACATGCGCTAGATGCTGTTTATCGCGAAACTTCTTGGCTAGCTGTGGAACGAGTTTCGAAGCTAAGATGAACACAAGGCTTTTACTCAAGGTGTTAGCATACCGTGCTGATGGTGAATGACATTCTGTACCTTAAACAGGTGTCTCCAACGGTGCCTCTGAGATACAGGGCGCCTTTCTGAGTATCTAGCCTTACTGCGGTAATGCGGGGCTCTGCCGTGGTGGACTATTACTTCTCTAGCTCCAAACATAAAAAAAGTGAAAGGGCGCTGACCGAAACGGATAAATCCGTTTCGCAGGTGCCACTCAAGGTCACAAGAAGACAAGGTGCGTCGACCGAAACGGGTGAATCCGTTTCGTAAGGTGCCCCTGAAGTCACCGGCGCCTGTTCACAGGGAAGGACTAATCCACCCCGAACAAACAGGTGCTTAGGAAGGTTTCCTAAATCCAAACAGAAGGCGGACAGAACCCCCTTTATAGGAAAAGGGTTCCCTGGCTTTAAAACAGAAAGCGGATAGGACCGTTTTTATAGGATAAGGCCGGAGATGCGGCCTCAAAAAGAACATCTGGTTCCGATAACAAGGACCTGGTAGCTACCCACGTCACTAGACCGGGAGAGGAGGGCATGATGGATCTAATCGTCTGCTCTTCATACTCTCCAGAAGGGACAGAACACATAAACACGATTGTGCTCGTGTCCGGTAGCGACACGACTAAGAGGAGATGTGAAAACTCTCTCCCAATCTGGTATCGGATTCATTAGAAGTCCGATCCTATTGGGAGAAATATAAAAAGATGTGAGCCACAATAGACCGAGCTGTCGCAGTAGAGGGCGTAAAAAGTCCACTCACTTTAAACCTACCCTACCCCTACCAATTAATATTTCTTAATACAATACCTGAAGCTTTAAATAAATCTATGAAATTTTTTATAAGACTGCCATACACTATCAAAAATAGTGCTCTTAATACGTGTTTTTTTAAATTATTTTGTACGAAAGACCGTTGGCTAGCAAACGAAAATATGTTTGAACAGACGGTTATATCGCAATAATTTTTAATCAAGAAAAACACCCAATACTTTTTTTTGAAACAATTTTGTAATTTAAAATTACAAAGATACAATCCTTTCTTGTCGAAAATTCTTCATGTTTAAACAAATTAAATTTGCCTCCATTGAGTTTTGGAAACAAAAAACTAGCTAGCAATATCAATACTTTTGGTTAATACTTTTGCTTTTAAAATAAAGCCGTTGATAGAAAAAATCGACATTAAAGATATGGATAATGGAAGAAGTAGTATAAGACCTTCAAAGTCACCTGCGGACTCTTAGAAACTAGAGTTTTCCAGAATATCCTGCTTATTATTAAATATTACTGCATTTTATAGCAGCTTTAGACAACACAGTAGTGTAATGGTATCCAGGCGGGGCCTTGAGTTTAAAAATTCTCATTTTAATCTCTGCGTTTCTCAGAACATCCTCATACTCTATGTTAAAATAATAATTTTTAACATTTACTCTAAAGACTTTCCACCCTTCCCCTTCTAACAAACGTAATTACATTTAAATTTCCATTCACCTTATTAAAAAAAGAAAACTTAGCAAAAAATCTTATTTAACCCCCCCTAATACCCTATTACAATAAAATTTCCCGAAATTAGGTGTCATGTTAAACCCCATTGCGAAAAGAATATTAAAAAACTTGCTGAAAGTAATCACAGGGTGCCTCGGAGGGATACCGTATAATTTGCTTTAATTTATCACATAATTTACTCTATGAAATAGTATGAACCATTTGGGAACAATTGTGGTACTACTACTGTTAGTCCTAGTTTATTTTTGGGTACCAAGCATATTTTTTTTACGTTTTTATTTATATAAGGAATAATGTTAATAGGATATTAAACACTGTGTTTAGAACTTAATAGTGTGGTCCAATAAGTGTGCAAACAAACTTTTTTATGACTTTAAAAAAAATAAGGTTATCAACTCTACACGTATGTATGTAATATTACTGAAACAGCAATACCCTGTCCCAACCCTATTAATACACTAAATATTTTATGATATTAAAAGAAAACCTAAGATAAAAAAATGTGTCACTACAAAGTGAACGTCACTAACATTTTGGAATTTATGTATATATATATATATATATATATGTATTAATAATAATATATATTTAAAATATTTTTATTTAAAAATATTTTTATTTAAAAATAATAATAATAATAATAATATTTTTAATATATTATTTAAAATTTTATTATAATATATTTTATTATTAAAGTATATATATACAATAATATAAATAATATAAAATAATAAATAATATTTCAAAATTTTCTTAATTTTATGTTTGTTTCTTGAGTATGGTTTCTGTATAATTCAAACAACAATATTTATTTACGTTTCAAACCCACATGGAGGGCTTTTTTAAAAAAATTTCTTTAGGTTATTTTCATGATTTTAAAAATATTATCCTGAAGAAACATATTGTTGGGATCATTAATAACAGGTAGATGCACTGAAGCTAGCCGGAAGGATGAGTTGTGTTGAATTTATACAGAAAGCTCATACCAAGAAACAATCAAACTTAGTTATACAGTGGTTGGAGGAACACTTGGTTAAACTGCCCTATGGTGGATTAGCCTTAAGCACATTAGTTCCAATTAGTTCCACATATATATTGTTTTTAGTAGATCACATTTCATCAAACAAAAAATAACATGACTTTATTACAGATATTAAGAAACAAAAAAAACTTAATGGGAAAATACCATGTTTTGTAAGTCATATTTTAGGACTGTATTGAAATAAATTAGCCACAATTAAAAAGTATTTAAAACATTTGTTCTTTACAATTAACATTTGGGGCCACTAAATAAATTTTTATTTGGTTAGTGGCAATTTATGAGTAATATATATATATATATATATATATATATATATATATATATATATATATATATATATATATACATATATATATATATATATATATATATATATATAGTACCATAAATTGCCACTAATAAATAAAAAAATTTGATTTTAAAATTTAATTTGCAAGAATAAATGTTTTAAATACTTTTTAATTTGTAGTATTTTAATACATCTAAAAATATATATATATATATATATATATATATATATATATATATATATATATATATATATATATATATATATATATATATATATATAATGTAAGACATTTAAAAATACAATTTGTTAAATTTCTTCCTATTTTTTTATTTTGCGAACTAAAAACGATAGATTTGCTGGCACCAACATTAAAAAAAATGTAGTGCCTAATTTGTATTGTACCTACTTTTGATTTTGTTTTTGTTGGTTAATTTAGTGTATATAAAAATAATTTTATAATTTTTAGTTAATTTTTTTAAAGTCTGTGTAATTTTTTAAAATTACCTTTTTATTATCTGTTATTTGCCAGAAAATTTCATTCCTCATAAAAGTTGGTGCATGATGCCACACTATATTAGTAGTTTTATTAGAGAATAAGAGTAAATAGTCTAGTCAAAAAGTGAGTTTTCTGGACGTGGATCGCAATTCTGAGGAATGTGTCATGTCGATATTTTTCTGCAAATAAAAATTGTTATTGGTCTTGACAAAAAACGAAAAAAGCCATGATAATAATAATAACTCAAAAAAGATTCTGAAAGAGAAAGACATTTCGAATAAAAAACATTTAAATCTAGGATATCTTGCTTTAATATTTATAATTTTATTTTATTGCTGAAAATAGGGATTCGGGCGCCTCTTTCGGGATGCATACGCCGCCTCTATAATGAGTACTGTATCTAAATGATATTTTTTACAGGAATAAATATTGATTTAAAAATTTTAAGAAATTTGTGTGTCATTTCAACACTTGAAGAAGAAAGGCCTGTTAATTTTTTTTAAATGCATTCTTTAAATGCTGGCCTATTGTTAATTATTTATTTTTTTTCGTACCTCCGTCTTCCTTGAAAGCTAAATAATTGTTTAAATAATCATCCTATAAATTTTATGCCTCCTGGGGTCCTTTCTAAGAGTGTACTCAATAAGATGACGTCATAAAATTATTTAAAATTCGTTTATTTTGTTTATAACAAATTTTCTAAGTTACGAAAATTTTACGATTTTTCATACTTATTCCAAAACGGGTGCGCGAAGCCCCATTTTCAGCAACAAATTAAAATAAATATTAAAGCTAGAGATTTGAGAGTAAGAAGTTTTTTTATCGGACATTTACACTATCTTCTATAGTTTTTGAGCTATCATTAAAAAATAAATTGGCTTTTTTTTGTTTTTTATTAATAACAATTGCAACTTTTACTTGTAGAAAATAAACGACGTGACATATTTCCCAAAATTGCACACCCTTTTAATTTTTTTTCACACAAAACCCATCTCTTGACTAGACCAAAAGTACAATTATTTCAAAGACTATTACAAAATGTTAAGTAGAACAGGTATTTAGAATTAAAAGTATTGGTACTTAAAGGGTAAAAACACTTTAACATCAGTTATTTTTCCTACCAATGCTACTGTAGTTTTAATTTATTTCTAGAAAATAACTTGTAAAAAAATTAATATTACGTGGTACTCCCCCATAAGGAAATGTATAACGTCTACCTAATGCTGTTAACGATTGCCAGAAAATCCTTTTAAAAGTGGTTGCGGGGCAGCAGCAAACTTTATAAAAAGGAATCGTTATAAAAATTAAACCCTCGCACATTTAGGGCAAAACGAATATTATTAAAGTCACCGTAAAAATTGAGCTAAGGGCAAGGATTTCGTTGTGGGGGATTTAAAAATTGAAGGGGTGTAAAATAATAGTTTAACAACGGTTTAAAAAGGAAAAATATTACTTATTCTGCAGTTTATAATATACCCTATGTTCTTAACATTCAGGGGTATTTTAGTCTAAAAAGTTGAAAAAATCAAAAGAAAATGTTTTGTTTATTTTAATAGTTTAAATTTTCAAGAATATCTCTTTAAAAGATTTTTTTTTTTAAATTCAAATAGTTTTTAAAGTTATCATCAAACCTAAACCAAAAGAACAAAGAAAGAACTACTCAGACAAAGTAGGAGACGATAACCTAAGAAGGCACCTACACAAGATAGGCTCATACAATTGGGACCCAAGTTGCAGAATGTGCGATGGGAGGTAGAAACAGCCTGTCCCTAGTGATATAAAGGGTAATATTACTGGTAATTTTGGTTATATTACGTAATATTACCGCATAATCGGTAACATTGGAAATATTCTATTAAATAATTGTAATTATTTTGCCTTGTTACGTGATATTTAAGCTGGTGAGTTTAAATATTTTTAAGTTGACCTCTTCCCGAAATGCACTATGTTTATTTTGTAGTTGCGATAATATGGTTAAGCCGAAGAGTGATGTTTGAAGATACTACGATCTTAAAGATATAGACAACTATTCCTGTAAATATTGTAAAACCTTTTTTAAAAGAAATACTACCAGACAATTCCAACATTTGCTAAAATGTGTCAAAATACCTGAAAATGTAGTACAAATTCTTAAAAAAGGAAAATTGCCTGTAAGAAATGTTTCAGGTAGTAACAATAACACCAAGCCAAGTTCAACCAAGGTATTGGAATGTCTATATTACATGACAAAGTATCAAATTTATCTGTTACTATGTTTAAAAAAAACCGGGGAAAAGGTGTTTAATTCAAAAAAAACCGGGGGGAAAAAATTTTTTAAAAACCCCCTTTTCATCTTGCTGCACACCTATTAAAACCCAAAATTTTTTTTCCCCGAAAAAAAAATCTATGTCTGGGCCTTTTTGGGGGGGGGGGGGGAAAATTTGCTCAAGTTCTAAAGTAAGTAGATTGGCTGTAGATATTTTAAATTTACTATTGTCAACAGCCGAGCCTTTAGTACTTGTGGATTTATTCATCGGCAAAGAAGAAACAGACTTACCGTGGAAAAGGGGCCCGGGAAAAACCCAACTTATACCCCCAAAATTTAAAAATTTTTTACTAAAAAAAAGATCTTTTTAGAATAGTAAAAAAAAATGGGGAAAAAAAAAAAAAAGAAAGACATCGGTTTCGAAGTTAGAGACTTGACTTAATTAACGGAAGAGAAAGAAGAATCAGATAGCGATGTTGGGGATGATGATGAGGATGATTTACCATGATGATCCAATCTAACTCTGACTAGTTTTAAAAAACTTTCTTGTTGACTTTCGTAATGTTTTTAGTGTTTTAAAAAAAAAAAAACTTGTTTTTTTTTTAAAATTTTTTTTTTTTTAAAAAAATTTTCCCAAATTTTTAAAAGTTACGTTATATTACCGGTAATATTTACGATTTTAAACCCCCCGGGTTTTTTTTAAAAATCCTTAAGCCTGCCACATCCTTTGCAATGTAAAGGGAATTACAAAAGAAAAGGCAGTCTGGGGGTTATACACACTTGAAAAAGGGGAAAAGACTAAGGGGAAAAATTGTTATAAAAGATAATTGTAGATTAGAAAAAAAAGCCCGGGGGGGGCTGTTTTTTCCCCTTAAATGAAGAATTTTTCCCCGGGAAAAAAAAAAAAAATAATTACGAAGATACCCTATAAATGTGGCAAAAATGGGGTAACTTTTTTTTTTTAAGAAGCCGAAATTTTTTAATTGGAACTTGCCCCTTATTTTGCGTAATTTTTTTGGGGAAAGGGGGGGGGGAAATTTTCCCCCCAAAAAAATTGTTTTTAATGTGAAAAATTTCCCCTATAAACTGTGCTTTTTTTTTTTAATTTGTCCGAAAAATTTTTTTAAAAAATATGTACGACGAACGGAGAGTTGCATAAAATGCCCTGCAAAACAACATAATTTGGCAGTTGCACAGGAATTTCAATCACTTTTTAAAAATTTTAGCAACTTTAAATTAACACCCTGAAATTGCTGTACAAACTACAGCTGTGAACATAAAAAACATGTAATAATCCTTATAAATATATCTTACAACACTATTATTTTGACTTACGAAAGTGTTTTACCTTTTAAAAAAAGAACTGTAATATTAAAAAAAAAAAGGGGGGCATATTGTATTTTATAAATAAAAATAAAAAATTTTTTTTGATGTTTTTTTTAACGTATAAAAAAAAGGGAACAATGTCTTTAATTCCACAGGATGATTTCTCATTCCTTTTTTTGCATTTTTAAAGTTTTGCCCATTTTTAATAAGTAACGCCATTAAAAAATGGTTCTAGCTCCTCGTCAAAAGTGAGGAAAAATTAACAAAAAATATGCATTAATTATGATATGTGCCATATAATGGCCCTCTTTTAACTGTAATAAAAATGAAAAGTTCTCGCTGATTACACGTTAAAAAGAAACTTTACATAATGGGACCCTTTTGGTCCTGGTCCCCAGATATAGACGCTGAGCCTGCTTAGTCTTATTGACCCCTCTGAACTAGCAGATCGCCTGAAACAGCCACCGGCCACCGTTTTAAAGATATAAATAACTGAAAACTAACTAATATTTAAACTTAAAATTGTCAGAGTTTTACAACAAAATATAATTAAATTTGTTCTGATCAATATGATAAACACAATGAAAAAGAATTTTTAAAAGTTATTTTAATTTAAAATAATTACTTCTTGATTATATTAATAAATGCTTTCTCAAATTTAAACAACCAAATTTAAGAGAAAATTTAAATAGACCTTCTACAAATGTATTTTACCATACATTCCTAGCTTATTAAATAAAATTCAATGGATAGGTGATAAATTTAACATGCGTACTATCTTTAAGGCACAAAACACTATAAGATTCCAATTAAAAAAAAAAAACAAAACAAAACCGTACACTATCAACGAAAATATCAAAAATGTTATTAATAGGATTTCTTGTAAATGTAATAAGGTAATAAGTTGTATATGGGTAAAACTTCCAGACGAATAGCCAAACGCATAAAAGTACATCAAACAAACCAATTACGTCATAAATGACATAATAAATGCAGAAGCTCTCAGAATATCTAAAATTTTTATATCAAAATGAACATGTTTACTTCTTATTAATAATAAATTTTCACTAAAAGTTTTTTTTTAGATTGTGTTTATCTTAAAATCGATGGTAGACATGCCATAGAAAAGTAAGTAAGTTTTTGGTGTTTTTTTTTATTCGTGGGTTAGAGAACTAAATTTTGCCCCCGGGCTAGACCGGGTACCATCCTGGAGAATATAAAGATAGAAATCTTTGGAGAGTACCCAACAAGGGTTTTTTATACAAAAATTCGCCTCAAAAATACAAAACCAATTTAAGATATTTTTTTGCATTTTGTACAGTAATGCACTACATAACAGACCTCAAAATCATACAGTTATAGACCATTTTACATCATAGCAGCCATTACAGCATAGCACCCACTATTTTATGAAAACACAATTTAATAGGAAAGAAAAACGTTTATTTTAAACAGTGTGAATATAAATATTAAAAGAACAATTTTGTAAGTTAGAAAAGATTATAACTCTTGACAACGCTCTATCAACCAATTGTTGCTGAACATTTTTTTCATTTACCACAATTCCTACAGAAACTTTTTGCGTTAGTCGCGGTTGAACATTGTTAAATATCCTTTTGGAATTTTTTATTTTATTAGCACATATCCTTCAGCTACGTTTGTGGATCGCCATCCCTCATGCTGTTTGAGAACCTGGATATCAGCGCCACTGTCCGCAAGAAAAGTGGCAGATGTTCTTCTCAAACAATGATCGACCGGTGTAACTTGAAGCATCAGGAAGTTTTAAATATTCCGCAATTTTGTGTGGAATTTTTGCAAAAGTATGAATGCCAACTGGATGTACTGTACATTTTCCATAACGATAAGATTGGAAAAATTGATTATGGCTTACTGTTTTGGGTCTTATTAATAAGTACTTGTGGTTAGTTTTCATACCCATTGCAGTCTGAGCCCACGGTAAATAAACCTTTTTTCTTTGTTTTGGTATCACGAAACGTTACAACCAACATTGTTCTGGCATCTTCTATATCTTCACTTGTTAAACTGCACAATTTTGCACCCTGACATGCATCATTCAGCCCAAATATCAATACTACTTTCATTAACAAACACTTGTTATCTGGAGCATCATTCAGAAACGTTGTGAGGTTTTCCATTGTCAAAACATTTTTCATAGAGTATGTAGCCCATAAACTAGAAGCTTTAAGAACTTTTGCCCAAAACAAATAACAAAATCATTACCTATGTATAATACTTTAGCCATACAAAATAGCCTACCTTTTCGTAAAAATAGGCCAGCATTAAGTTTTTGTCAATTTCTTTAATTCTCCACTCGCAGAAGATATTATACACTTTCTCATACATTTCCTTAGATTTCACTGGAAGTAAACCTCAAAGAAGCTTTTTGGGCTGCATTTAAGATAACTTCCGAGTCGTTTTCATCAGCCATTTCAATAATTATTGTTAAAAAAATCGCTCTTCAAAGATAAGGTTATTTGGATCCTGTCAACCGTTGTTAATTACAAAAAACAACATTCTGTTTAGGCTTAGACTGCTGAGTTTCTGAGACGTCAGGCTACTACTTTTTTTAGATTTTCTCAGTAACTATTATTATAAACTGATTTTAATATGAAATGCCAAATAGGCAATTATCTAGAAAATGCGAAAAAATAGTATACGCCCCTTGTTACTTGACTCGTATGGCATTCTTTCTTCTCTTACAAAAAATCGTCTGGGCTGGATGGCATACCAACAATCGTCTTAAAAAAAAATGCTCCCAGCTT
>JAHBCN010007046.1:0-45509 GCA_019359885.1 Listronotus oregonensis
TTTGACAGCCGCCATTATTTTAACGCTTGCATAGTAATCTATTAGGATTATCGTACACGTAAGCTAAATTTCCTAAGTCACGTGGTTTGCGAAATATGACAGTTGACAGGTGCTATTTGACAAGTGACGCATGCGTAAGACTCTAAGATAGATCTCATCCACGTAAGCTAATAAGCCACGTGGTTCGCAAAATATGTCAGTTCACAGGTAAAATTTGACATTTGACAGGCATTATTTTAACGCATGCGTAGGACCCTTAGTTATGTATCATCCAAGTAAGCAGGTTCTAAGTCAGGTGGTTTGCGAAATATGACAGGTGACAGATGATATTTGACAGGTGACAGGCGCCATTTTTAGCGCTTGCGTAAGACCTTAAGATAGATCTCATCCACGTAAGCAGGTTCTAAGTCACGTGGTTCGCGAAATATGACAGGCGACAGGTGACATTTGACAGCTGGCAGGTGCCATTTTTTTAGCGCTTGCGTAAGACCCTAAGATAGATCTCGTCCACGTAAGCTAACTTTTCTAAGTCACGTGGTTCGCGAAATATGACAGGTGACAGGTGTAATTTGACAGCTGACAGGTGTCATTATTTTAGCGCATGCGCAGGACTCTAAAATAGGCCTAGCCCACGTTTCCTAATTAGCGTATGACGTCAAGATTACGAGATAATAAGCTGATCCGGATCGGGCTGCACGTGAACATACTATCTAGGACTACTACTTTTAAAGATTTAATGAGTGTTTGTTATATTTGTAATATATAAAATTACTAACACTAATAAAAACAAGAACTTGTATTTAACTATGTGTAATTATAAGGAAAAATTACTTTTAAGCAATAGAGCTAAGTACTTACAATTGGTAAATAGTTTTTTGATTTTTGTATATATTAAAAACATATGTTATTGCAAAATGACTATTATGAATAAGTTTTTTGATTATTTTTTAATATTAGTAGGAAATTTATGTATAACCAATATGAAGCCATTCAAAAAATAATAGTTTTAAAGATTTAATGGGTGTTTGTTATATTTGTTTGTAATATAGGAATTACTAACGCTAATAAAAATAAGTACTCGTATTTAACTATGTGTAATTATAAGGAAAAACGGTTTTTAAGCAATAAATAAAACTAAGTACTTACGGTTGGGAAATAAAAACTCACTACACAAAAACACACAAAGTCTAAAAACGTTTAAAATTGAATAAAATAATTAGTTTCGGGAGCACTATCGAGGACGAGTGTAACTGGTGATGTGATGTGTTTAACCGTATTTTCAGCTTATTTATGCTCGGCTGTGAGCGTCATCGAGGCTTCTGGCAACTGTGCTGTGATTGGTTGGAGTTAAGACGGTTAAGCGCCTGGTAGGAGAATGAATTCCTACGCCACCCGTGCAAAATAGTACCATTTACACAATATTACACATATTGCGTAATTGTCTCGTATGACTCCATCAAGGCTTCTGGAATTTTCCTTGTGAAATAATATTTTAATTGCTAACAGGATGTTGTTTCCGTTTCGCCGTGATAAGAATTTTGCTTATCTGCTTGTTATTTCTGTTGTATATAATACACGCTTGGACTTGTTAAATATTATTTTCTAGCAAATGTAACCTTATTTAATAATTTTATTTTTAATAGCTGCTATAGTTAGCCATAGGCGGACTAAATAAATTTACTAAGTGTTCTTTTTAATAATAATAATATTAATATTCTGTATAAAACCTTTTGGAAGTTTAGAATTTAACTGTTAAGGCTCTTCACCCCACGTCTAAGCCCCAGGCCTGGTGCTTAAGCGTGGGGTCCTACATGTTATGTTTGACGTTTGACATTTGGCCTTGAAATTATTGACGTAAACAACTATTCTTTGGCTAAGTTTTATTCCTTTAGACGTAAAAGTAAAGCCGCAATGGTCGATTTACTATAGGGTTACCGTCCTAATCGCTAATTGATCAATTTCGACGATATTTAAACCACGCGTCTTAGACTCATCATCAGGGTTAAAAAACGATTTTAGTCGATAGCGCCCGAACGGTATAACTTAAAATTTCCGAGTTTGCGCAAATCAATATTAAGTCTTAGCACAAGTATCCTACGCGTAACGGCCATTTTCCAAGTCACGTGGTTTTTGACATACGACAGGTGACAGATGTCATTTGAATGACATTTGACAGGTGACGTTTGACATTTGACAGATAGTATTGGCCACGCCCTAAATAATGGGTCACACAAGATTCCTAAATATTTAATTACGTCAGAGATTTTAAGATGATAAGCTCCACCGGTGGACGGTGGGCGTGAAACATACTATCTAACACTACTCTCCTATTAATGGGGTCCTTTTTCTGGGTCTAAGCCCTGTGAGCGGTAAAGGCCTACATCCCTGTTGTTTTTACGTTTTATGTCATGCGCGAGGTTGTCTTTCCATGGCGGAAGACTGGTTGCGCGCGCAGAGTGGGACGTCGGACTGATAGCGTAGTTTAAGGACAATATATAAGTTTGGTCACTTGCATATAAACCTTTAATGTTTTGGCTTCAAAGGCACCGTGCGGCGTCTCCGCCGATCGCGAACCCACAAAAAAGTTTCAGGGGATATTTGTATAAACGATACCAATTTATTCAAGCGTTTCCTCTGATTGGGATTGTCAGGGAACGCAGAGTAGATTTTTTAATTTTTGAATAATTATTACCATAATATAATTAAATTTGTTGTCTCTATTACCTACTAATAATTATCCCTAGAACTACAAATCGGGGTAGATATCTACCCAGGGTAAATTTTAATAAGTAAATAAAATCGTAACTATACTTGTGAATATTTTTATATCTGTTAAATTTATCTTTTTCTTTTCATATTTTCCATGAGAGAAACAAAAATTGATTCTTGAAAACCAGTACTTTATGGATATTTATTTGATTTTTTTCACTGATTGGATTCTTAATTTGTTTGAAATTTTTAAGTCCCACATAAATAGATTTTTTAGCAAAACATCACAATGGTATATTTTTTCTTAAAGCCATATGTGTCCTCTTTGAAATCCCGTTGGAAATTTTAAAATCGGTTGTTTAAAAAAATAGTTATACATTTTTGTCTGTTAAATGACGGTTTGGCTGTTTTTAGGTACTTATAGCTATTCAAATTAATTTTTAACCAACTCAATCTTGATAACATTGAATTTGCTCTTCACCATTCTCTTAAGCATAACAAAACGAAAAAATTCGAGTACTCATAAGTCAGATTACTGCTTTCAGAACAATTTTAAGAGAAAAAATCCCGTGGGGCAAATGTTTACCCGGTTTGTAGTTTACAGGTAAAAAAATGGGTTTATATTTCTAGGGTTATTTTATTATTACAAATAACCAAATAAATATTTATTTATTTATCTATCTATCTATCTATCTATCTATCTATCTATCTATCTTTTTTTTTATAGTAGGGATTAGGAATGCATATCAATGCACACCCCGTGCTTGGTGTTCTAGCGCACGTGGTAGTGTCGGAGTCCGGACAGCGCCGACCCACTAAACCCTTCCCCTACTGTTCCATGCACATCGCACTGGTAACCGCTTGCGCATTTCTTCGGTGCGAGTGCAGCCCCTTCTATCTCTCTGTTTATCCGACCATCAAGCCAGTATATTGATTGCGTCTTTGCTCAGTCTCCTTTGTTTCAATTATTTTCCTGATAATTTGGTATGCGCTATGCCATGTTGTCTCCCCCTCTAGTAGAAACTGCATCATGTTAGAGGTATTGAATTCTTTCCCTGTATGGTTTAGGAAATCCCTGCGCAACTCTTCCCATCTGCAGCACTTAAAGAGTGTGTGCTGAGCATCATCGACGTCTTTGCAGTAGTCGCATCTACTTGTGTTGGATCGTCTGCGCTCGAACAGATATTTTCTGAAACAGCCATGTCCGGATAGAGCCTGCGTAATAAAGTAGTCGACCTCTCCATGCTCACGGTTTACCCATTTTTTAATATCAGGAATTAGAGAGTATGTCCACCGCCCCTTGGTGGACCTGTCCCACAGTTCCTGCCATCTGGTCATCAGGTTTGCTCTCGCTGTGACTTTATCAGTACCGGTGTATCTCTCTCGTCTTTCGATGATCAGCAAGTTTATCGGAGGGATTCCAGCAATCACCCCTATTCCATCTGTGGATACGGTTCTATAAGCGCTCGCTACTCTAATGCTTATTTTTCTTTGTAGGCCACTAAGCCTGGCAGTAAGTTTTTTGTTGTTGATGACCTCATACCAGGCTGGCGCGCCATAAAGTATTTGTGAATGGACGACATTAGAATATAGTTGACGTTTTAATGACCTAGGACCTCCTATATTCGGCATTAGGCTGGATAATGCTGTAACGGTTTTTTCGGCTTTTTGTATAATTTTGCTGATATGTTCACCAAAGTTCAGCTTAGTGTCCATCCATACGCCCAGATATTTAACTGCCTTACTAAGATTTACCGTAACGTCTTTTATTCTGAACGAAATTGGGTTTACTTTTCTTTTCTTAGTTAGCAACACAGCTTCTGTTTTTTCCGGAGCGATCTGTAATTTTCTCTTTTCCATCCAGTTCAGTATTCTTTGTAGACCTGTATTTGCTACGTTCATTAGGGTATCCTCGTTTCTTGCTACCACTACCATTGCCACGTCATCTGCAAATCCAACTAATTCTACACCACTGGGCATTTCCATCTCGAGAAGTTCGTCATACATTATATTCCACAGGATTGGTCCCAACACCGATCCTTGGGGTACGCCACTATTTATACTTAGGCTCTTTTTCTCGTTGCCTGCTTCTAGAATTATTTCCCTCCCAGATAGGTAGGAAGCCAGAATTTTGATTAGACCCTCATCGATTTTTCTACTTCTAAGCCTGTCAAGAATATTCTGCCAGGACGCGCTATTAAAGGCGTTTTTGACATCGATTGTGATCATCACACACAACCTGCGATGCCCATGGGTGTATGCTTCAGCACTGCTAGCAATCGCACGCACTCTGTTTATGGCGTCTACAGTTTGTCTACCTTTTATGAAACCATACTGTCTGTCTGATAGCCCTCCAGTACGCAAAAGTTCAGTCTGTAGTCTGTTACGCAGTAGGTGCTCGAACAGTTTACCCTCGACGTCCAGCAGGCAGATAGGTCTATATGAAGAGGCAGCTTCTAGGGTTTATCACCTTTTTTAACAAGAGTAAGTTGGCTTGTTTCCATTCTGCCGGGAAGACAGCTTGCCTTGCCAAACCGTTGATAAATGAGAGGACATAGTTCGGTTTTCTGTCCGTAATAGCCTTCAGTATCTCTGGGGGTATTTTTCCAGGTCCAGGTGCCTTATTTGGTTTTATTTTGGTGACTGCTGCTTGTAGTTCATCCAAGCTAAACGTGGGGATCTCCGAGTTGTAATCGCAGGTGAAATTCACTGGTTCATGAGTTGGGAACAGTTGTCTTGCTATGTTTTCCATCGATTGGATGGTAAAATTGATCCTAGGGGGGTATCCCAGTAGGCCCCTCATCACAATCTTATAGCCATCGCCCCAGATGTCATTATCTACTTCTTGGCAGATTTTTCTCCAGTGTTCTTTTTTTGCCGTTTTGATTGCGTTTCTTAGATTTTTCCTACTGTTTTGGTATGTAGTCCACAGATCGTTCCTGACTTCTGGGATCACTCGTCCAGCGGCTCTGGTGTAGCGTCTCCTTTTTTCTACACAATCTTTACGGAGATCGGTAAGATTGTTACTCCACCAGTACACAGGTTGATGATTCCTAATCACTCTTTTCCTAGGCATACATCGATCACACAATCGGCCAAGCTGCCTCGAAAATTCTTTAGCAGACATTGCATCCGGGGTTTCCGGAAGTTGGTTCAAAGCTTCCACAAGCTCGGGCAAGTTTAGCTTTTTTGCGTTCCAGCCGTGTACCTTGGTTACATTTGATCGGTTTCGAGTTGGCTTTACCTCGGCTACATCAAAAACTATGTAGTTGTGATCGCTCAGAGACTCGTCATCCGTCACTTCCCAGTAAGTGATGTTTGGCCTAAGATCAGAAGTGGAAATCGTTAGATCCAAAATAGATCCATACTCCTTTCTCTCGAAAGTGGGCTTTTCTCCCTGATTTACAATGACTAAGTCGTTGGAAGCAATCCATTCTGTGACAATTTGACCCCTTCTATCGGTAAAGTTCATACCCCATTGTGGAGACTTAGCGTTGAAATCGCCCGCTATTATGGCTTTCTCGTTATTTATTATTATTCGGCTCTGTATTTCGGCCAACATTAATTCCAGTTCATTCAGTTCATTATTTCCTGAGGAGTAGCAACTATAAAGGGTGATACCTTTGGTCTTGACGTATGTGTAGCCGATTCCATGCCCCTGAGTTTCTATGATCAGGCTAGGGTCTATGATTTTGATTGCCGTGCTTTGGTCTTCACTGTATATCCAATCCTTTCTATCTTTAATAGCATTCCTATTTGGTTCGCTAACAATTAATATACAAGCCTTGATTCTAAGGGCTGTTTCAAGAGCCATGTCGTGAGCTGGACGACTCCTATTTGTGTTAATCTGTAGAAACTTGAGGACCATATTTTATTGGATTTTTCTGTTGAAGTTTTCTTGTAGGACAAGCTAAACTTCCGGACTGGTGACCCTCTTTTTCGCAGTGTACGCAGAATGGACTATTTTTACATGTTTGCGCCTTGTGGCCCTCTTTTCCACATCTCAGGCAAAGTTTCTCCCTGTCAGGTCCTTTACAATCCCTTTTTTCGTGACCTCGTTCCCAGCATCTGAAACATTTTTCTTCTGTCTGTCTTTCGAGGATTCTACATCTCATCCAGCTAATTTTTATTCTGCCCATTTTCACTAATTTCTCTGCTTCGGCAGTTGGGATAATAACTGTAGCATTTTTTTTATTTTCACGGGCTGGTCGTAGCGACGTTACTTTTATATCTTCCGGATTAATTGATATTTCTCTGGAAATGGCGTCCGTAATTTCTGCTGTTGTAACTAGCTCGTCCAGGCCTTTAATATGTAGAACTTTTTTCTGCACTGAATGGGTCGTAACGGCCTCTGGCAATTTTTCCTCAATCTTTTTTTTTAATAATGTTGCTTTCTCTGCTCCGTTTTGCACTGATATGAGTAGGGATCCATTTCGGGTTTCCCTAAGGTTTGCTACTTCTACGCCGATTTCGTTTGGGTTTATCTTTTCCTTGACTGTCTTTAGTAGATCTGCATATGACCTGCCTTCTAGCTTTATAAGTACAGCGTCATTTTTTCTTCTTCCTGATTTCGGCATTCCTGTAGTGGTACTTTGGATTCGTGTTCTTCTGGTTTCGGCTTTTTCTTTATCTTGCTTAAACATGACTAGCTTTAGTGACGTGCCGCTAAACAAAAAGGTCAGCATCCTCCTGATTTGTAAGGTATCTATGTCGTCCGTATCGAGGACAGCTAGAGTGTGCCGGTTTTCTTTTACCATGTGGGCTTTCACTTTGTCCAGCGCTTGGTAGAGAAGTCTGTCATCCGTTGTTGTGCTTGTGTCCTCGCGTACTGGGTAGTAGATCCATCTCGATGTCTCCTGTAGTTCATTATCACTATCCGGAAAACTCAGCGAGTGAAGTATCATCGCCACCTCCCCGGGCTTTTTCTTTTGTTTTTGGAGGAGCTCCTTGTTTCCAAACTTTTTGATGGCAATGTTTGTTTCCCTGTGAGTTGATTCAAAAGTCCGTCTTGCCGGCAGAACAATGTCCCAGTCAGCCGGAGCTTCCCAAACACTATCCTGCCTACAGCCGGGCGGTTCAAACACCTCGCTCGACCAGTCTTCTTCTGTGACAGCTTGAAAGCTTTCATAGCTCATATCCTTTCTGAGATGTTTTCTTCTGGCATATTTGTTTTGTAGTTTAAGACATGAGTCACATTTTGTTTCATTGTCTTGAAATCCAGTGTTCTCTGACTTGTTTGTGACACAGCTTACCGCTTCATCAAACCATGCTCTGTAATCTTCACGTTTGAGGGTCTCGATGTCCAGGGATAGCTTTATGCTAATATCGCAGATATCTTTTTTAGGCTTATAGGTTTCCTTAAGGACTTTTTCCAATGCCTGCACTTCGCTGAACATGTGCTCTAGGGTGCTCCAAAAAGCTTTTCCTATGTCCCTGCTTTCTGCAGTTTTTTCCGGGGTGTTTTCTTTTCTTCTTCTTTTCGATGGTTTTTGACCTATGTCTCCCGAACTTATGTTGGGAAGCGAGTACGTACGCTCTCTTCTTGGCGGTGTGGCTTGCAGAAGTGGCCTCTTCACAAACGGGTCAATGTTTGCTTCTGTCTCCTCAGCTTTTTCATTATTTTTTCCTGTCCCAGTTTTAACTTTAGTGTATATAAAATCATTATTTTTATCCATTTGTTTCCCACGAGTCGGGTCGAAGTATATGTCCAGCGTGGCAGTGCGCCCTTACCACGCTAAGGCTAGCTTCAAGCAAGGGTCGCCAGGTACTTGCAGGTCACCGTTCGCGACTATCTGTCGTGTAGTCATTCACCCCTCGGCACGGTCCGACTGACACCTTGGGTTCCGGATTTTGCAGGTTTTCTCCTGGTGAGCTGTCCTTGGCTTCCCCGCTCCTCTTAGACCTAACCGGCTTGGGTGACCCTGCCAGGAGTGCTCGACTCCCGCCGGCATAGCTCTTCGAGTCATTGCAGGTATTGAGCCCCTCCACCAACGACAAGGTCCCACAGCTCCTATCTATCTATCTATCTATCTATCTATCTATCTATCTATCTATCATCTATTTTTTTTTTTTTTTTTTTTTTGGAGGGGTAAAAATTTTCCCTAAGACGCCCAGCATGGTGTTCTGGCTGCTGGCCAGTGTGGGATTCGGTCCCCATAGGAGTCGCCTACCCACTAAAACTTCCTCGAGTTCTACACTATCTCCCACCGGAACCCTGCCCCGCATTACTTCGATGGGAGAAGCTGTCTATGAGTTTCCATTTCTCACATTACTCTACTCCTCTCTTCCCTTTGTTTCGATTATTTCTCTAACTACTTGGTATGCATGGTTCCATGTTTGTTCTGAGTAGGTTAGACTGTCCATCATGTTCCCAGCGTTAAATTCCCTTCCCGAAAGCTGCCTGTATGTTTCTCTTTGCATTTCCCATCTAGGACATTTAAAGAGTGTGTGCTCTCGTCATCACTTTCTTTCAGTAGATGCAGTGTTCTGAGTTGACTCTGTTGCGTTTAAATAGATACTGGCAAGCATCCGTGTCCAGAGAGCGCCTGCGTTAAGAAATAATCTACCTCTCCATGTTTTCTGTTGAGCCAAGTTTCGATGTTGGGGATGAGGTTCCAAGTCCATCTTCCTTTTGTGCTGTTTGTCCTTTTTTCTTGCCATTTACTCATGAGGTTGGTTCTGCATGTATTGCTATCTTCCCCTCTGTATTTTTCAAGTCTCTCCATTATGAGCATTTCAATAGGAGGCACACCCGCAATAACTCCGACGCCGACTGCAGAACTTCTTCTGTAGGCGCTGCATATTCGGATGGCCATTTTGCGTTGAGTTCTTGTTAGTTTTTGGACAAGTCTTGCACTATCCGTAACTTTATGCCAGACAGGCGCCGCGTAGAGCAATTGGGAATGAATTACCCCTGAGAGTGCTCTTCTTTTCGAGGCTCTAGGTCCTCCGACATTTGGCATTGTTTTTTCGGCTTTGGCAATTGTTTTTTCCACATGCTCAGCAAAGGTCATTTTAGTGTCAAGCCATACTCCAAGATACTTTATGGCTTTGCTTGGCCTTACCAGGCTGCCCAGTACATTAAAAGTGATAGGGGTTATCTTTCTTCGTGTGCTAAGGAGGACTGCCTCTGTTTTCTCTGGCGCTAGCTGCAGCTGTCTTGCCTCCATCCAGTCCGCTATCCGTAATAACGCAGTGCTGCCTTGGCCATTATCGTTTTTCATCTTTGGCAACCACAACCAATCCCACATCATCAGCGAATCCGATAAGCGTCGTTTCACCCGGTAGTTCCATTGCAAATAGATCGTCATAGAGCACGTTCCACAGGGTAGGACCTAGCACGGACCCTTGTGGCACCCCACTGTTTATTTGGCGGTGTTAATGTCTGAGACTCTTACTTCAAGAATCAGGTCTCTCTGATAAGTAAGAGGCTATCAGGTTTATTAAGTGTTCGTCTATTTCCTTTTTTCTTAGCTCTTCCAGGATTTTTGCCAAGAAGCACTGTTAAACGCGTTCTTGACATCTAGGGTGATCACTGCGCATAGCCTCCTATGGTGATGTGAGTACGCTGCTGCGTCGTTGGCAATCCTCAGCACTTCTTTAATTGCATCGACCGTTTGTCTCCCTTCTCTAAATCCATTGCTTATCTGCCAGGCCTCCTGTTCTTTGTAGCTCCTGTTTAAGCTAATAAGGATCAGCTGCTCGTAACATTTTCCTTCAATGTCCAGTAGACAAAATAGGTCTATAGGAACCCGGGTTTTCAAGTGGTTTATCGCCTTTTCTTAACAGTACTAGTTTTGATCGTTTCCAGATTGCCGGAAAGGTACTCCTCTGTGCCAGTTCGTTGTATATTGATACACGAACATTGGACATTGGTGCGCCATGTGTTTCAGAATTTCAGGAGGGATATTTCCTGGTCCTGGAGCCTTATTAACTTTTATCTTGTCGCATGCGGTTTTGAGCTCTTGTATTGTAAAGTCTGTAAATTCAGCATTGTTACCAGGAGTCCATCTCACAGGTTCATGTACTGGGAAGAATGGTCGACGACCCTCTCCATCGTTTTTCATGTCCATCTGCGGTTTTGGGGGTATCCTATCATTCCTTTCATGACAATTTTGTAGCCGTCTCCCCAAATATCTTTGTCTAGGTGGTTGCATAACTCCTTCCAGCATGTTCTTTTTGTAGCTTTGATTTGTCCCTTAGATTCTTTTTCGCTTCCTGTAATCTTCCCAGAGGAGTTGTCTTATTGTCTCTGGGTTCCTGTAGGCCTCTTGTGCATATTCGTCTCCGACGGATGCATTCTTTGCGGCTCTCGGCAATATCTTCGTTCCACCAATACATTGGCTTTCCTCTTGCGTTACTTTTTCCTTCTAGGCATGGTCTCATTATATATCAGTTAGTTTCTGAGAGAAATAGTCTGCGGATGGGGCACCCTCCTCTCTAACTTCCGTCATCGCTTGGTTCAATTTAGCTTTGTCAAGTTTCCTTACCTGCCATCCTTTATTTTTCATTTTATCCCAGTTAGATGTTTGTTTCATGTCAATTAACTCGAAGGTTATGTAGCTGTGATCGCTGGTGATTCATTGTCGAGTACTTCCCACGTTGTGATATCCCCCGCTAAGCCATTGGTAGCCATTGTTACGTCGAGGATAGAGGAGTAATTTTTTCGCCGAAATGTCGGCTTGCTGCCTCGATTTGCTATTACTAGATCATTTTCGGCAGCCCATTCTGTTATTATATGTCCTCTTCTGTCACTAAAAGTCATACCCCACTCTGGAGATTTTCCGTTGAGATCTCCGCATATAAGTGCTTTTTCTTTGTTTACTCTTAGACGGTTTCCTATTTCATTTAGAATTTCTTCTAGATCATTTGTACCTTTATTAGGGGATGCATAGCAGCTGTAAAAAGTGCACGTGTTGGTGACGACAAATGAAAATCCATCGCCTTTTCCTTGACCTATCACAGCTATGTTTTTATCTAGCACTTTTATTGCGGTGTCTATTTCGTTATCGTAGATCCAGTCTTTTCTATTTCGAATAGCATTTCGGTTTGGTTCACTTATGATTAAAATACCGGCTCCGATTTCAAAAGCTGTGGCCAGTGCCAAATCTTGTGCTGGGCGACTTAGCTGTGTGTTTATTTGTAGAATTTTCATTATTCGGCGTTGTTTACGCTCTTTAACCTCTTTGCTTTTTTATTCTGGGTTGGACAGTTTAGATTACCAGATTGGTGCCCCTCGATTTGGCAATGTACGCAATAGGCTTTGTTTGTACAATCCGAGGCTTTGTGTCCAAGCATGCTGCATTTTAGGCATAATTTTTTCTGGGGTTCTTCGAACGGGCCATTATTCTTCTGATGGGCCATTAATTTCCAAAACCGTTTACGTTTTGTTTGGAGGGGCCATCAATTTGGTAGAAGTTTTCTTGGGACGGGTCAGAGATAGTGACCATTTAACAGGTCAATGTGTTGTGTGTAGTTTTGGACACCATCGCTCTTCACGGTGTAGTGGCTGGCACACACGCCATCACTTGGAATCGACAAAAGGCAACATTAAAATTAACAAACTAACAATTCTTATTTATAACTTTCGATTTAGAATTTAGGACTCTACCGTTTAAATTTTTACCACATTGTTTTAAATTATTTGCGGCCTTTTCTTATATTTTTAATATATATTTTTTTTTTTGGTAAATCTATATTCTTATTGGTTTTCAAATGGTGCACCTGGTCATTAATTATTGTTAATTACATAATTAAGCGGTATTTCTATATATTTTTATATTTCATATATTTTATAAGTGATTTAATTTTTTTTTTCTCAGTATAGAAAATTTAACAGTTAGTAACTCACGCATTCACCATTTTATTTCGATTATATATATATATATATATATATATATATATATATATATATATATATATATATATATATATATATATATATATATATATATATATATATATATATATATATATATATATATATATATATATATATATATATATATATATATTTTAGTAAACTTTTAAATAATAAATTTAAATGTTGTACATTTCGTAGCCGTGCGCATTCACCATTTTATGTTGATTAATTTTTTTTGTGTAATCTTAAATTACAAATTTATAATAAATTATATTAACTATTTGTTTTAAATATAGCGTTTTATTTGGCTTGCCTAGTGTCTCTTTTTTTTTAATGTTAATATTGTTTAGTAAAATTTTTCTTATCTTTGAGTGGTAGTAAAGTTGAACGAGAGTTCCCAATTAAATCTTGGAAGGTCTCTGCTAGGCCTGTACCAAAAGCAGTGGCGCCCAGTTTAACCCCCACTCTCCGGCAAATGAGTTAGGGCATTTTTGCACGCTCTCTCTGCTACTCACCTTCAGCTTTACTGTACCTTAGCTATTTAATTGTTATTAATTTTATTTAAAAAAAAAAGAGAAAATAAAAAAATAATAATTTTTTTTAAAGGCTGCCAACGGCCAAATAAAAGTTGGAAAAGTGTTTTTAGGCTAAAACACTTGGGCTAAAGCAACTGCGTGACACCACGAAGGGCGAAGGCCTTAATACAAACGTACCGTGGGTGTCTTAAGTGTGGTTAGATAAAGTCTATTGAAATGAGGACCTAAATACTTGGGGATTTGGAGCAGAAGGTCAAACTTCTGGTGGTAGTAGGTTTCACAATCCGAATACTCTAGTAATATAGAAACTAACAAAGTGGAAAGTTCTAGGCCTCCAAGCTAGACTGTAAAATAATGCATAAAAAGGACACTACCGGCCGAGTGATGATCGCGTTGTTAAATTTAGCAATGAACAGAATGTCAGATTTTGACAGGTTGCCTTATAAAATCATTGAATAACACTGACAATGACGTTTTGTTAAACATTCTAAGCCGTTGTTAACTTTTAACAATTGCTAAGTCCATTGCTAAATTTAACAACGCGATCATCACTCGGCCGTACGTGTCGCTTTCTTGGGAGTTGTCAGGAGCGGAACTATACTGGCCAACTTCTTAAAGCAGAAGCCGAAAATATCTATAAAAAGCGACAGATCCCTACAGCTCGCCGGTGGTCTAGAGAAGGAGGCTTTTTTCTAAGCATGTAATCATTAATAGGATGGCCCTTCCCTGAATGAAATTAAGAATGCTAAGAGTTGTGGGAGACGCCATTCCCTAGACATAAGAACAATACTCTAAAGATGGTCTAATTATACATTAGAAGGTACACATAGGTAATTTTACTGAAGTTTTCGATAGAACAAATGTTAAAATTTACCCTCTCTAGCAGGGTTACTGGGTAAACCTACAGATGGAATCACATTTGAATGAATTCTAAAAGGGTTTGAAAAATCCTCATCTTTGAAAAAGCACTAACTCTAATACGGTTCTGACATTGTTCTAGCGTAAAATTAGCAAATTTGTGGAACTCCGTGAATCCCAAAGCACTTTACCAAGCTGGACATTTAAAAGTTTAATATATATTTAATACAAATACCAATGGACTAGTCTAAACTATATGATTTATATTAATATGGTCCTTTGGGCATCTAAAAACGATGAATCGCTTTTTTATTCTACTTTCAAAATTATCCACTGAACAAATATTATTACCAGACATATTCAGCAGCAACTTTTTAGGGACTCGATGTACCAAAGCACAGTCGACTTCACACCACAAGGACTGGTACGAATATATTCGAGAGGCGGTGATAGAGGATGCGTTTTGAGAGCCTCCACGAGTGACGGAACTCCTATATTGTATATTACTGTTAAAATTAAGCTGATAGCAAGCTAATTGTATGCAAGACCTGTAGCAGTCCTTGGTTTGACCCCAATTATTTGTGCCCTTTATAATTTAAAATACTGAAAAAGTTTAAATTTGTAAAAAACCGGAATTTCTGGGGGCTACAGAGCCTAAAGCTGGACTTTCTACCACAAAGTCCAAGCTCACGTTGCCACATCGCAACGTGTGACTGGAAAAGGGAGAGTTGGCGAATGGACTAGCATCGGGAAAAATGGGATTTGTTTACCCTCAACAAAAAAGCAAAGCAAACAAACATTTGGTTCCGTGATTGCACGTAACCTTTTTTATGTTTTGGGGTGTGCTGTGCAAAAATGACAACGATGAGTTTTAACAACAAATCCACGAGAAGGTTGAGATATTAGGAAGATGTCTGTGGGTAAACATTTTCAGGAGCTTAATACTCCTAATTTTGTGAATTGTTTTTAAAGTGATGGTTTTATTAACAGCAAACGTTTTAAACCATTGGTGGCTCAATTTAAAAAATACTTTTTTACGACTTCCCATAAGTAATCATGTACGCATGTTAGTTTTCTCGACAGGAAAAAAAAACAATTTGATGACCATGGACATTGTAAGAGTAGGCATCATTTAATATTCTAAGTTCTAATAAACCACTGGATAAATACATAGGTTTTAAAATTTGCTTCTTAGATTTAAGCAGTCTAATCTAGGGTAGATCAAATATAATTTACTTTGGTGTAAACACTTCGATCATTTTTGATGGACCAAAGTGACAGCTCTGAACTTGAACTTGAGTATGTCGCAAAAATCACAATCTCCTAAATGTTTATATATTTCTTTAAAATTTGTTAAACTGTAACAGTTTTTCTATATTAATTCTAACCTTCCTTTCGGACATTATATATCATATTTTCCAAATTTGTTGCCATAACAGCGGTCACGTAACAAGCGTCAAAATGTTTTTTTTTTGGGTTATTGGACATGGACAATTAATTACCAAAAATTTTTATATCTCTTTAAATATCAATTTAAAAAATAAAATGGTAGGTGCGCCCTCACATCATAATGATTCTAAACCTGCATTTTAAATTTGTGTATTCAGTCATATCATTAAAACGTTATAAAATAATATGGTATTAATAAAAAACATCCCAAAATATGCTTTAACCATATGGTAATAATGTAGGAAAATTTAAAAATCCGAACACACAATAAAAATATTGCTACAGTTTGCTTGCAACATCCTGTGACCTTCAATGTCACACTGTGATGTCGACACTAGGGACATAATCTGTTACATAGCTGTCACTACGATATCTACGACATCCCCAATCAATGTCACTTTATCACAATTTTGAATGTATGTCATATTAATGTTAAATGGTTTTGTTTGGTGGTTTTGTACGTAAGTGAGTGTTTATTAGTGTAAAAGATACAATATTTCGTTTTTCTAATTTAAATTTGGTAAATTACAGATTTTGTTTGATGATATGGCGTATTATTTACCTTTGTGTCATTGTTACTTATAGGGAGGGTTACTTTGTCCTACTACATTTAACATATGTTTTAAATGATAAAATATCATGTGGCCAAAGTTACCCCAAAACCCTGGGTAACATTGGCACTTTAAAAAAAAATCTAAATATATATGATGTTTTAAAGATATCAAAAGTGGTATCCTTGAAAACAGAAACATTCAAATAATGTTTTCATGTCAAATACAAGAGTTTGATGTAATTCATAAAGTAACTGTATAAAAAAACAACAATTATGTCACATTTTTGGCCAAAGTTGACGGTGTTATTATTTATACAAGATCGGTGAAGTACATTGCTCAAATAAACACAAACACTTTATAACAGTTACTGAATTTATTGAAGATATTACCATCCACTTATAATTAGTAATTAACAAATTTCAGTCTAAAAACTTATATTTAAGAAAAACGTGAAAAGTGACATTTTTAATATTTTATTCACTACTACCAACCCTTATAGTACCAACCTTAAAATAGTTTAGCGAAATGTAACTAAAACAAAAAATGTTATTTGGGTTGCATAATGTTGAAGTCCAGAGAACGTAAAATATTGCACTACCAACATTCTCCCTCAATATTTGGAGTGAAAATTAAATAACAATAAAGAAAATTACTGTTTTCTGATCTTCAACAAAACATGATTACATAGACAAATAAATCTACTTTAGGTTTATAGCAGTACATATAAATTTGTGTTTTTTACTACCTAAACCTTTTGTCAACATATCGGCAATCATGTCAGTAGTTGACATATACAACAAAACAATATCATTATTTTTAACTTTTTCTCTCAGAAAATGATATTTTACATGTATATGTTTTGTTCGTTTATGAAATGTTTGATTCTCAGCTAACTTGATTGCACTCTGATTATCATTATAAATAATACATGGCTCTGTAACATTTAAAAACTTACAATCATTATTAATAGCAAAAAGTTCAAACATTAAAGATTTTAAATATAGAGATTCTTTAGTAGCCTCACATATACCTATGTACTCAGCCTCAGTTGAACTTAAGGCTGTGGTTTTTTGTTTTTGACTCTCCCAAGATATAGGGCCACTAGCTAAAGAAAATATATACCCATAATATGATTTTCTGTCAGTATTGTCATTAGCCCAGTCTGAGTCAACAAAACCAGTCATACTCTTTTTAGATTTTTCAAATCTATTCCTATTTTTATTGTATCTTTTAAATACTTTAGTACTCGCTTGGAGCTAACCAGTGCTCTATAGTATGTTTGATATTAAATTGACTTAAATATGATACAGCATAAGATATATCTGGACGACTACATACTGCTAAATACATCAAAGAACCAATCAATTCTTGATATGGAGCATCATAATAATTGTCCCTCAAGACTAAATTTCTGGTTTTGCTCAAGTGGAGTACTAACAGTTTTACATCCTGTCATTTCAAACCTACTAAGTAATTTTCAATATAATGTTCCTGACTTAATTTTAATTGATTTTTTGGAACGATTTCTTTCAACTTTCATTCCTAAACAGTGAGAGATTGGACCCAAATCTTTCATTCGAAATGTTTATGCAACTCGATTTTAGATGTTTTACTTCATTTAAATCATTATAAAAAACGAAAAAATCGTCAACATAAAGAGCTACTATAACAATTGAATCTTTTGAATTTTTAAAGAACAAACAGGGTTCAATTTCACTGCTTATAATTCATATTAAAGTAGAACTTTATAAGCCTTTTCATACCATAACCTAGCAGACTGTTTGAGACCATAAATGCCCTTTTTTAATAAACAAACTTTATTTTCTGAACCAGGTTCCTCAAAACCTTCTGGTTGGCTCATATAAATTGTTTCATTCAAATCTCCATTTAGAAATGCTGTTTCAACATCTAAATGATCTGCTTCCAAGTCAAGCTCAGCAGTCATAGCAAATAATAATCTTAAATTTGAAAAACGAATAACGGGAGCAAATGTTTCATTATAATCGACACCACATTTTTGGGTGAAGCCCTTAGCTACTAATCGAGCTTTGTATGTTAATATATGACCATTTTGATCCCTTTTTATCTTAAAAACCCACTTATTTTTAACAATATTTCTATCAGGAGGTTTATCAACTAATTCCCAAGCATTGTTTATTTTGAAGGCATCTAATTCCTTTTTAATAGCTAATTTCCATTCATTTTTTCTAGTGCCACTCAATGCTTCGGAAATAGTTGTAGGTTCTGAATCACAATTTAAAGATAACATTGCAAAATTTGAGTCAGAATCGTTTAAAACATAATCATTGAAAATTTTAGGCTTACGAGTAATCCTTTTTGGATATCTTCTTTCATTGTCATTCACAGAACTTTGGTCCACAACACTATCTTGATCACTATTTTGACTTTGATCACTTAACACCTCACTTTCACTCATCTCTTGTAGAGATTGGTCTGTGTCAGCCCCATCTGCATCTGTGTCATCTGAAGTTGTGCCTTGATTAGAATCTTCAATGTCATTGAGGTCAGGATCTTCGGAATCACTATGATTGAGAGGTACTGTCACTATTTTTGACGGACAGCTTTCTTCTGGTGTCTGTACAATCTTGATCTCTTCTTCTTCCAAGAATATTACATCACGAGCTATCTGTATTTTGTGTGTTGTAGGATCAATTAATCTATAACCAGCAGATACCTCCGAATAGCCAACAAATATATATTCTTTGCTTTTGTAATCAAGCTTTCTTCTCTTTGCATTCGGAATGTGTGCGTAAGCTTTACAACCGAAAACTCTTATGTGACTCAGATCCACTTTCTTGCCAGACCATCTTTCTTCTGGTGTTTCACCTTTTATCTTTTTAGTTGGTGATCTGTTTATTAAATATACTGCTGTGTTTGCTGCCTCTGCCCACATTTGTTTGGAGCTATTACTGTCAGCCATCATTGACCGTACCTTTTCCATGATTGACCGATTGTATCTTTCGGCCACACCATTCTGCTCAGGTGTATGAGGCACTGTTAACTCATGTTTTATTCCTTTCTCTTTAAGAAACTGTTTAAGTTTTTCACAACAGTATTCACCACCATTGTCTGTACGTAACACTTTTATATTTCGTTCGGTTTCATTCTCAACTTTGATGCAAAATTCTTTAAATATATTTGTTACCTCATCTTTTGTTTTAAGAAAATAGCAAAAAACTTTTCTGGTGTGATCATCAATCAGGGTAAGTATATATTTTGCCCCACCCCAAGACTCTATTTCTATAGGTCCCATTAAGTCAGAGTGTATGAGATCTAGCTTATTTTGTGCAACACCTTTTTCTTTGTTATATGGAAATGGTTTCCTTGCCTGCTTACCTTTGATGCAGCTTTCACAAGGTACAGGGATTTCTGAATCTGGATAACTTATTCCAGTGGCCAAACCATCTTTCAAAAGCTTCATACTAAAGTGGTTTAGGTGTCCTAACCTTTTATGCCATAAAGTTTTGGAATCAGTTCCCTTACTTACATTTACATGTTCCATTATAGTGTTAAGTTTGTATAAACCACCTATATTTCTTGCTGTGGCTATTTCTCCCTTAATGTTGCAGTACTTTTGATCTAGTATTTTACAACCCTTGGAATCAAAAACAACACTAAACCCTTTTGACACTAGGGAATTTACTGATAATAAATTCACTGCCAAATTAGGTACATATTTTATATCTGTTACAGTGCGTTCCATGCCATTCGGTTCTAATTTAATTGCTGTTTGACCTGTTCCTTTCACAGATAAAATAGAATTATTTGCAACCATTATCTCTTGTCCCTTATTTTTATCAGACAATTCAGACAACAAATTAAGGTTTCCTGTCATATGCGATGTGGCACCACTGTCAACTAACCAAACATCGGAATTTTCACAGACATTTCTTGTACTTGTATTAAAAACAGCAAACATAACTTTATGGTTTGCATTTTTATTTTTATCAACATTTGCATGTTCATTTTTACCATGCTGTTGCTTATCAGGTCTTTTTGTGCACTGATTTTTGTAATGCCCTTTTGTTCGACATCCCCAACACCATGGAGTTTTCTTAAACTTCCTGGTTACGAGTGCAGAATCATCCCCCACTCCCTGGTATGCCCGGCCATTTCCCCAAATTTTTTGTCTTGTAATAATTTTGTTTTAACAAAATCTGACGTTATATCAACCCCTGAACTCTCAAGAGCCATGACCATAGGGTTGTAGTCTTAAATTAAAACCCCTGTAGCATAATAACTCCCAGAAATTCATCATCCATGGGTTTCCCGATAGATGCAAGTTGTTGTGATAAGGCCATTATTTCATTCACATACTCTTCCATGGTTTTAAAATTGGTAAGCTTTATAGAACATAAATTTCTTAATAAACCAAGACGACGATGTAGCCCTTTGTCCTCAAAGCTTTTTTAAAGTGCCTTCCAGGCTTCAGCGGCTGTTTTAGCTTGCATCACGTGTGGATAATTTGATTTATCAAGAGAAAGTATTATTTTTGAGAGTGCTTTCTCTTCACGTCGTGCTTTTGCAGCCGAATCAGTAGTATCTGTAAAAGCCTGCCCTGTAATGCAATTCCAAAGACCATCATGTTTTAACACTGCAGTCATTTGAAACTTCCAGTCACCATAATTTTCACGACCTTTCAGTTTTTCCACTGTTGGTGTAAGTCCAGAACTTGAATCACTATGTGCCATGGTTATTTTTTACCAAAAACGACGCCAAAAAGTCAAGTTCACTATTTATCTGGTCCACTGTACTTCTAAGAACCGCGTCCTGGGCCCATAACCTGTTATTATTTATACAAGATCGGTGAAGTACATTGCTCAAATAAACACAAACACTTTATAACAGTTACTGAATTTATTGAAGATATTACCATCCACTTATAATTAGTAATTAACAAATTTCAGTCTAAAAACTTATATTTAAGAAAAACGTGAAAAGTGACATTTTTAATATTTTATTCACTACTACCAACACTTATAGTACCAACCTTAAAATAGTTTAGCGAAATGTAACTAAAACAAAAAATGTTTTTTGGGGTTTTTCATAATGTTGAAGCCCAGAGAACGTAAAATATTGCACTACCAACAGACGGTACCTAACTGCGTTATAGCAACACAACGAAGGGTACACGGGAAAGAAGGGTAATGTCAACTTTATCTGTGTTTAAGCTTGGCATCACTGACGTACCTTTTAATCTAATCTTTTTAACTACTTAAATTTTTAGGCAATAAAGAAAATGGTCAAGATTTAATCGCGGTTTTAAAACATGGCATACACAGGAAAAAGGCAGAAATGTCAAAGAAAAACTGCGAAAGGAGCTAAGATTGAAAGTTAAAAATCATCTTTTCTTAAATAAGTTAAAAATTAATTGATTGATTTATTTTTCCTAAATATGTTAAAAATGTGGAATTCTAAAAAAACAAAATGTGTAAAGTTGCGTAATCATTTTGGAGGTTTATTATGCCCAACGAGAAACAATTTCCAGCGAAAAATACAGTTACTGTAATGTTAAAGAAGTAAAGCGTTCAGTATTATTCAAGAAATTTGACCGGGTTGTGTGTTAGCGATGAAACCTTTAGGGTTAATATTTATTTCAAACGCTTATGAACAATTATTACAATAATCAGTCTCACTCAAGTCTCAAAATCACACTTAATACAAAATTAATTACTTTTACTTATGAACGGAAAAGTAACATTAGTATAAGTATTTATTTATTTTTATAAGTTTAAACAAGCAGGTCTTTCTCTTTACTCCTTATAGTGTCTCTTTAAACACACAGCATTAAATTAAGAAACTAATAACGCAGCTTAAAGTACTAAACGTCTCATAACAACTTAGATTAGATAGATAAACTTTGGTAGCTTCGGTATAAAAAAAATTCTAATTTGCTTAAAGTAAAGTATTAGGTTTTTTCTTAAACTTGGCTATTAAGACTGGTGAGTGTTACTATGAATAATTGAGCAAATAGCGAAATCTTATAGGCTAGCTGTACAGAAAATATATATATATATATATATATATATATATATATATATATATATATATATATATATATATATATATATATATATATATATATATATATATATATATATATATATATATATATATATATATATATATATATATATATATTAAAATTTAATCTTTTTGAAATTAATTCAGCGACTGAAACGCTCTGTGATTGGTTACAATTTTGGTGACGTCACTTGCAAGTAAATAAATGTCACAAGCTTTGTGTTGTGTGTTTTCAGGTGTTATTTTTGATCTTTAACTATCTAAATAACTGTTTCTTGACCATTTTATATAAAAAAACATATTTCAAGAAATACAAATACCCGTTTCTTACCTCAAAATGGACATAAATTTTGTGCAAGCCGATAACAGAAACCTACCTGAGATAGACACATTTATGATTGTGCGTTTCTTTAAAAATAACGCTGACTACTATGCTGCAGAACTCAAAAATGTAAAAACAACTGTGTAAGTACCTCTAAAAAAATATTTATTTACGTGTTCATTATTCAGTATTTCTCAAAATCTTATCGTAGGTTATGTTTATGAAGTGTAGAAATATAAGGAGTATATAGGTATTATACCATTTCTTAAGGGAGACAAACTGAAAAAGTGCCCATTTTGTATTTCGTGTAATTTATTATATCAGTTTCCATCTGCAATTCAATAATAATATCGTTAAGTATAAAAAGATAAAGTACTAACTTGCTAGGTATTTGACTTCTAGAACAAAGTCATTCTAATCAAAAAGTTAGGTTATACCTTAAAGTGTTTATAAGTTATCTAAAGGCGATGTTTTGTTGTATATAAATCGGTGGTATTTAAAGCAGGATATTTGTATACTTACATTAAAGTGATCTCCACACATAAAAACATTTGAATGCGATACAAAGCTGTTTGAATCTCTTCGAGCTAATTGTAACCACTTTTTTCGCCTTTTAGGATTTGTTGGGACAGATATAAACAGTTTTTGTGGTGTTTTCAGAGAAGTATTGGTACACTGTGGCACTACATACCATTTATATACCATTTTAGCCAATAAAATAAGAAATTATTAACAAAATTCACTGTAGTTGCACTCGTTGTTAACTTGTTTACTTGCATGTGACGTCACGCGAAACATATATGTCGACGCCATTACAGAGACAGCGTTTTTAGCGCGAATTTTATATTTTAAACTTTAACATTGAGTTTTATGGAAAATACAGCAGATTTCCCAGAAATATAACATATATTGTGTTTGTTAGGTACCAAAGAATAATTTAAAACGATTTTTCAAAATCAGTCAAATAGCCTATTAGTGCGGGGTCCTTTAAAACACAATTGGATGGAGAATTGGTACACATTTTGTTACTGCAAACATACACATTTTTTAGAGTGTACAAGTTTTTTTAAAACTTATTCGCATTTATAACGCCCATTTTACATTTTTACTGGGTATTTACTTTAATAATCCTGTATAAAACTGTCTTAAGTTAAATTAGGCATCTTGTATACCTACAAAACGTAGTTCAAGTGTCGGCCTATTAAATTAAATAATATATATATATATATATATATATATATATATATATATATATATATATATATATATATATATATATATATATATATATATATATATATATATATATATATATATATATATATATATATATATATATATATATATTATATATATATATATGTGTTAATTAAAAAGATATCTTCTTATTAAAAATTAAATGTAAAAGTTTTCAGTTTTTACTGTAATTTAACCTGTTAGTGCACCTTAAGTTATATCAGTATATTTCTGTTCTATAATTAACCTGGAAATAACATTCAGTAAGTTTTAATAGCGCATCTCCAGTAGTTACATAAAAAAGATAAAATTAATCAGTTCCAGATATATTACCATAACCCTAAATCCAGTAATCTTGAACTGTCAACGTAAATCCGCAAAACTAAATTAAAACAGCTCTCGATACTTGCTAGAGTCCCAAATACATATTATAGGGAAGTCCCTGTGGAATGGACTCATTTTGCGGTATTTGAAATGACATTTCTCTTTTTAGCCGGATGATCCGCGATTTCAATTAAACTAAGGCAAAGGGGCAGCTGGTACGGGGTGAACCCTAAAATTAATCTCAGAGGCGCACACTTTAGAATATACTTATATAAGGAAAACGGTTCAAAAATGATAATTTTTTTAAAAATAAACCTTGTAATACATAATATTGGTGCCTTTAGAACTGATCTTTTAAATTAGATACATAAGATACTTAGTTGGATTAGAATGAACCAAATGTTACATAATTCTTCTAGACTAGGCGTTTGTTGCCCTATCTGATTCTAAAATGTCCAATTTTAGCGTTCTAAGAAACAGTTTTAAATTATTTTTTTAGTTACCTTAAATACTTTTCGGCCCTTATTATTGGGGTTCTGAATAAAAACATGTTCTTTAGATAGATTTACAAAATACTTCTTTCTCTGCATGTGATTAGAAACAAAATATACAATTCAGTTTGCCCTAGAGCCTATTCTTGGCTAAATGAAAAATCAATAAAGAATTAAATAAGAATACACTAATATTGTAAAATGTAGCTTTTTCAAGGAAGCAACAATTTTAATTCACCAGCTTTTTTAATTATAAAATAAAACAAAAAAAGGTTTTTTTTGTACTAGTTTAAATCACAATGTTATAATTTATATTAACCATGCTATTTATTTAAATAAGAGATGGCGTTAGGGTTTTAATTCGTCTTCACCATTTTGTCAAAAATAGGCATTTTAAGCAAAGTGGCTTTACTTTTCTGATTTTTTTTTGATTGTCCGTATGTAACTACTAAATTCAAGCCTTAGGTTACATTGAAAATTTTAAGTGAACAAAATTGTTTCTGTTAAATTTTAAACTATTTAAAATTTGATCAGTAATAAAACAAACGTTCTCATTCGAGATCTGCAAAAAGACTACTTTATTTCATAATTTTTTGTTAACATTGCGTGAGACAAGGATAGAAACAGGTAAGCAAGAATCGCACTAAGAAAAGATTGTTTACATCCTAGATAACAGATGGAGCCACATATATGTAAGTACAGTTTACACTATAACTATAACGAGACGATTTTCAATAATCTCCAACACCCCCACTTATTGAAAATTGTCTAAGCCCAAACCTTCAACAAATTTATTATGCTTGGGAGATGCTAAACCTTTAGTTAAAATGTCAGCGATCATATCAGAAGTACACAAATATCTAATTGAAATCTGTTTATCTGCAACAATCTGTCTTATGAAATGATGCCTGACATCAATGTGTTTCGAGCGCTTGTGGAAGACTGGATTTGATACTAACATCTGGGCACTTTGATTATCATTGAACATTACAATGTTGCTATCAAAGCCAATCAATTCAAATAATAACTTTTTCAAATATACAGCCTCCTTACAAGCCTCACCCAAAGCTACATATTCGGCTTCGGTGCTAGATAACGCTACACTTTTTTGCTTTGTGCTTTCCCATGAAATTGCAGCACCGGAGAGTATAAAAACAAATCCTGTGTATGATCTTCGATCAATCTTACAACTAGCCCAATCGGCATCAACATACCCCAAAATTTCACAGGATTTATTTTTTGTATACCTTAATCCAAGACCCTTTGTAGCCTGCAAGTATCTTAGGACACGTTTTGCACAATTCCAATGTACCTCTGAATAGCTATTGTTAAATTGGCTTAAAAAACTTACTGTGTGTGCAATATCGGGGCGTGTCAACACTGCAAGATACATAAGGCTACCTATTAAGTTTTGATAAGGGATGTTCCTATCAACATTTTTCTTATCATAACCCTCGAGGCATACGCTTAAGTCTAAAGGAGTACTTACACCTTTACAATTCACCATATTAAATCTGACCAACAACTGATTAACATATTCTTCTTGATCTAAAAATATAGACTGCCTGTCTCTCCTAATTCTGACACCTAAACATTGTGCAGCCTCACCTAAGTCCTTAATCTTAAAATGAGATGTTAATTGTTGTTTCAACAAATCAACATTTTTTAAGTCATTTGTAAAAATCAAGAAATCATCTACATATAATGCAACAATAGTAAGATGATTGTTTTCATTTTTAATATAGATGCAATGTTCACTTTCTGATTTTTTAAAATCAAATCCTAATAAGACTTCGTCAACTTTTTGGTTCCAGGCTCTGGAAGATTGCTTTAAGCCATACACTGCTTTATTTAATTTACACACTTTGTCTTCACAGCCTGCAACCACAAAAGCCTCGGGTTGTCTCATATATATATCTTCCTTGAGAACCCCATTAAGAAAGGCAGTTTGAACATCAAGGTGGTAAATTTTTAGATCTAAATTTACTGCTAAACCTATTAACATTCGCAAGGTAGAATGACGCACTACAGGTGCATATGTCTCTGAGTAATCAACACCTTCTACCTGCGTAAAACCTCTGGCAACTAACCTAGCCTTATACTTTATACTATCACTGCACTTTTTTAATTTAAATACCCACTTGCAATCTACCACTGTTCCTTTTTCAGGTACATTTAAGAGCTGCCAAGTTTCATTTTCCTCAAATGACCCCATTTCCTCCTCCATGGCATTCCTCCATTTTTTGGCATCCGGCCTTGATAAGGCCTCTGAAACGGTTAACGGCGCAACCTCAAGACTATAAGACTGAGCTGGACACAAAAAAGTGACATAATCGTCCATCTGTCTAGGCTTCCTGGCTCGTTCTGACCGCCTAACAACTGCTGGTTCTTCAAAACTTGCAAATAATTCTTCATCGGTGCTCTCTTGGTCCAAACCTTGATCGGAACTGTCATTCAATAAAGAATTACCCAAAAAATCATCAGCGTCAGTAGGTTCGGATGTAGGTTCCACATTGGATTTATGGTCCCCCACTAAATCTGGTTCTTCCATCAAACTAGGTTGCATTTCATGTATAACATGATCCGATGTTAGGATGCTCTCGTTTACTACTACATCTCGACTAGTAAAAATCTCATTTTTGACTGGATCGTAGAGTCGATAGCCTTTAATATGCCCACTATACCCAACTAAGAAAGCTTTCCGAGCCTTTTTGTCCCATTTAACTCGTTTTTCTTTAGGTAAATGAGCCATGGCTTCACTACCAAAGACCCTTAAATGATTTACGTTAGGCTTTTTATCATACCACATTTCGTATGGCGTCTTGTCAAAACCTGATGTTAAAGAACGATTTTTCAAATAAACGGCGTGTTAACTGCCTCTGCCCATAGTTCTTTTTTAAATTTCGCATCAAATAGTAAGCACCTGGCCTTCTCAACAATAGTTCTATTCATGCGCTCAATTAGACCATTCTGTTGAGGAGTATAACTGTTTGTTTGTTGATGTAAAATTCCAGAATCTTTAAAATACTTTTTAAACATGCTATGGTCAAATTCAGTACCCTGATCTGTACGAAAAATTTTAATTTTTAGGCCCTTCTGATTTTCAACAAAATTTTTGAATTCAGAAAATTTTTCATAAGCTTGATCTTTGCTTTTTAAAAAATAGACAAAAAGCATTTTTGTAAAATCATCCTGTAAAAGCATGAAATACCTTGCACCTCCAAGTGAGTTAACTTCCATTGGTCCACACAAGTCGGCATGGATAACCTCCAATGCTGAAGTCACTCTACTCCCCTTCCCAAAGGGCAATCTGGCTTGTCGGCCCTCACAACAAACCTCACATAAGTCATCTTTTACCAAAGCACCTTTACACTCGAGTCCATCAACTAGTCCATTTTTCATTTTATTTAAATCTTTATAATTCAAATGTCCAAATCTTCTGTGCCAAGTTTTCCCGGAGACAGCTACCAAACCTACTACCTCGCCTGGCACCAAATTTGATACTGACTTTACAACATCCAGTTTGTAAACACTGTCTATCAAATTTGCTGTCGCAATGACCTGGTTGTTTGAATCACGAATATCACAACCCGACTGGTGAAAATTCACTTTGTTATTGTTTTTGATTAATTCACTTACAGACAACAAATTAGTCATTAAACCTGGGACATAAAGTACATTAAAGATTGTTGCCGAATACTGCACATTATTAGCCCTCATAACAATGTCAATATCACCCGTACATTCCACAACTAACTTTTCATTGTTCGCAACTGTGATATCTTTTATTTTAAAATCACTACGAATGTTTTTAAGCCAGTCTTTTCGACCCGTCAGATGAAAACTACAGCCTGAATCCACGTACCAGTCCGAATCACTAAATTGTCCACTCAAATAAACTGCATTAAGAGCAATCGTGTTCTTTGCATCTTTACTTTTCTTGAGTTCTGGGCACTGATTTCTATAATGACCTAATTTATTGCACTTAAAACAAGTAACCTCGGTTTTCTTGTTACGTTGATCAGCTGATTGTGACATTTTTGACTTGTTGCCAACTTTATTATACTTGCCAAAAGAAGAACTCGCTGCAAAAGCGCCAGCTGTTTGACCGTCAGCGCCACCTATGTGCATGTCGAGTAATCTCGACTTGATGGAATCTGCTGTGATGTCGACACCTGCGTGCTCAATTGCGATGACCATGGGCTCAAATTTTTCGGTTAAACCGGCCAACATGAGACTTCCAACAAATTCCTGGGATAATTTAAAACCACTTCTTTCTAGTTTCTGCGAAGTATCCACAATTTGATTAATATATGTTTCCATTGATTCGCAATTGTCCAATCTCAAAGAAATAAGTTTACGCAACAAGCTAATCTTACGAGCAACTCCAGTATCCTCGTATAATTTCTTGAGAGTATCCCACACCTCTGCAGCCGATTTACATTCTTTTACATGTATAAACAGAGATGAATCGAGAGTTAAAATTAACTTGGCTTTTGCTTTACTTATCTGAACGGTATCTTGTTCTGTTGCATCGAGACACTTCGACAAACCTTCTAGAACAAACACGTTCTCGATCGCAAAGGCCCAATCTGCGTAGTTCTCCCGTCCCAACAACTTCGGAACACTGGTTAAATAGTTCACAGCCATTATCACACTAAGAAAAGATTGTTTACATCCTAGATAACAGATGGAGCCACATATATGTAAGTACAGTTTACACTATAACTATAACGAGACGATTTTCAATAATCTCCAACATAATCTATAAAAATATAAAAGTTATTTACATTAAAAGTGCGTTTATGAACATGATTACAACAACGACTGTAAAAGATTAGAATGACGAGGTCGTAGACCGAGAAGTTTTAATCACACGAGTATTGTTGTCATGTTTAAACGCACGTGTGGTGTATAACGTTTTATACACAACCGAAAACTAAGTAAATACTGTTTAAATTTTCGTTTATTCATTCCCTACCTTTAATACTATTAATTACCAGATTTGTCACATTTTTTTAAATTCCAACTGAGGGGAGTTGTTACGTGCTCCAGGCCATGTTACAAACGTTGTTTATCAAGTAGGCATTTGTTGTTTCTAAAAAATCAGTTCATTCTGTCAAGCAAACACGAGTACTTTTCGCACATAAAAATCTGCTTAAAAATTACAACGAGCGATTCCGAAAGTGTGTTTTTAGATCTATGAGTTGCCGCCTTACGTGTCACAGAATCATTATTGCCGGAAAACTTGCGTGCAAATTATGACAAACGATAGAACTAGTTTGGTATGATGGCGAAAAGATGAAAAATCAATCAGTGATGAGCAAAGCAAAACCAAGACCAAGACTAGTTTTGGTCTTGGCTTAGTCTTGCAAGCCAAAGGAAGGTCATGGTCTTTGTCTTGGTCCTGCAACATCCGATGTTGGTCTTGGTCTTACTGCAAGAATCTTGCTGGTCTTGCTTTTTTTTGGCAGTAAGAATTTAAACTAAATAATCTTAAATAAAATATATTTTTTTAATATTTAAAAATAAATAAAGATGAAGACAATATTTTTTTGCATTAAAATTATTACCGATTTTAACCTTACATGTACATTTGACTTATTTGATTAAAAAGCATATTATGTAGGGGTTTATTTTTATTTATAGCGCTTCATTTTTAGTTGAATTGAGACACAACCTAGCACATAGAAACATTTTAATGATAAAAATTAATTAAAGTTTCTTTGTAGCAGCCTATAAAATTAAAACAAATACAAAACTGCGTACTGTTTAAGAAAAAAAATACCAAATGTGAAATTTTCGTGAAAATAATTCTAATATGTAATCATTGATTTCTGATTAAAAAAAAGTTATTCAGAAATCTTTTCAGCTCATAAAACTTTTTATCTTTAAATTAGTCAAACATTTGCCGTACAAAGTTGGTACCAATACTTTATAAACATTCTGCATATACGAGGTGGCTCAATAGTGTAACAAAGTTCTATATCTCTGAAACCGTTCATGTTGGTGAAAAAGTAAACATACAAAAACTATAGAAAAAAAGGGCGTAAAATGTGAAATTATTTTCTATTTCAAAATTTTCCGAAGAATCCACTGCCACTCAAGAAAACTCCCTTGTTTTAAGCTTTTAACCTAAATTACAAAATTTATGGCGAAAAACCCATTTAAAAAAATTACCACCCTGTATATTATGATGAAAATTGTTAAACTGTGATATAGGAACAATGTCAACGTAGATGGTTTTTAAATATCATATTCGGTTTTGACAAAAATGTTATTCTTTTGATATTGTCTTGACTTTTCCGTCTAAACCGGATATTTAAATTCCATTTATATAAACAGTATTTCTATATGACATAAAAAATATATATTTTATTAATCTATCCCGTTTACATTTATATCTTATTTTTAAGAAGCAATCCAATAATAATGTTTTTCTGGCTTTTGAAATTTTTTGATCCACCCTGTAAGTGGCAACACTAAATAGCTAATTTAAAAAACATAAGCCATATGAAAGAAATTTTTAGCTTTTATAACTTTTGTACCCCTAGTTTTTCTCTGTGGTGAACGGTTTCGGATGTATCGAGCTTTGTCGGACCATTGACTCACGATCTTATTATTTTTGAAACATGTTATTGAATTTACTCGCTATCGCTGCTAGAGAACGGTATAAGAGAACAAAGTAATCGATTTAATAATTATTTTATTAAAGAAACCTGTAACTCATTAAAAAATAGCCTTTTCTGGCAGTTCTCGACACATTTTTTGTCGTGTGTGTATGAAATACCTTTGTATATTGAATGTAAAAATGGAATATTATAATATTAAAAAAAAGTCGCAGAAGTGCAAGAGTCTTGCAGGTCGGTCTGAGTCTTGCCTAGTCTTGCACTCCTCGGTCTTGGTCTTGGTCTTGCATACCCCGGTCTTGGTCTGGATCTTGCAAGCGAAAAGGCGGTCTTGGTCTCGGTCCTGGTCTTACTGCAAGACCAAGACCAAGACTGCAGACCAAAACCGGTCTCGCTCATCACTAAAATCAATGCAATATAAAGGTGATTTAATATTTTAAAAATGTTTTACGGTATACTCGTAATAGCGCATAAAGCCTATGTACATTTATATATTCTATGTTGCGAGCCAAAATTTCCTTAAAGAAGAAATGTGTTATTAATATTTATAATAATTAGAAGTGGGAATTTCTATTAAAAATTAATATATTTGTAGTTGTTTTTTAATATCGCAAACACTAGTTGTGTTATAGATTTACAAAACCACTATAAGATAAGTCTCATAACGTACCTCAAAAACTAGAAAAATAGGTACGTCATAACCCATAACTAAACGGTTGAAGATAAATCGATAAAGCCACAATAACATATTTAATTAAATATAATATTAAAATAATAATAATAATAAAATAGATTTTATGACTTTTACGCCACTGAATACCTAAAAGAAAATGATTGTTAATGGTTTTAATTTATTATTGTCTCGTGCTTTTAAAAACCTATACCTTTTCTAACTGAAGTAATATAGTTGTAATAAAAATGTATTTATACATTAAGTAAATTTTATTTTGTTTTGCCTTAATGATGGCGCAAAATTATGAAATAATTTTAGTTTTTTTACTTTATGTGAGAATTCAAATAAATTACTTTTTCTCCAACCGTCAAAAAATGTTGATATTTTTGTACTATTTTCAGGTGTAAAAGCTATCAATTTTCATACCTTACAAAAATGTGTTCGTTGCTTAGCAACACTTTTAATCCAAGGATTAAAAGTGCTACTTTTAATCCTAGGATTAAAAAAAAACGATTTTTGAATAACTAAATGTAATAATTTTGATTTGGTTGGAAAAAAAATAGTATATATCATACGGACTAAAAGTGCTTATTTTTACTCGCAATTTTGCATTCGCTCGGCTGTGCTGCGTCCGCGTCGCAACTGCAAAAATTGCTCGTATGCACTTTTAAGCCTTGTAATATAATATACTATTATTTTAAATAAATCAGTTAAAAAAACTAAGAAAAATCTGGGAAAACCCGGACAGAACTTAAAAATCCTTAATTGGTGGTGTTGCTTCGTGCTTCGTGTCCGAAATTATATTCTCGACTGAAATTACAGCAGTCCTACATTACTACTACTTTTATAAACTTTTAATTCCTTTTTTTTCGTAACTTACATACGTGTAGTTTTACAGCACAATTGTGCAGAATGTGTGACGCCACCCAACAGCGTCAAACTCGATATTGGTCATTTAGTGAAAGCAAAGAACTTGCTAAAGTATATGCCTATTTTTTTGTTTGTTTAGGTGTGAAAACAGCCCCCCACTTTTGTAGTCAATATATTATGTCACTGTTATTTAATGATGAATACATACATGAAAAAAAATTAATTGGGGATTGCTTTAAGAAAAAAATATTTAAAGGTAAGAAATCCACCATTTAAAGTAATGATTTTAACTAACTATTGCATACTATATTATAATCTTAATTGCTTTTCTTTCTGTTGGGTAATTTTATGTTTTAAACTCTTTTTAGCTAAAGCGGAAGTTTGATCGTATATATAATCTAGATAACGATAACTTTTTTTAAAAAATATAATTTTCAAACTGTTGAATATTTTAAAAATGAAAGTCACTCTTTTATCCAGCAAAATATTTACGAATTTTTAGCTGCTAATTAAACATTCTTGGAAGGTAATGGTCTCTTTTAATAATTAATATCAAATCAAATGATCTATACAGACACGTAGATATAATATTTAAAAATTCTTTTACATTTTTGTATTACTTTAAGGCAATAAAAGAATTGTATTTTAATCCCAGAAGAGAATCAACTTTCTATTACTAGAATTTATAGAAAATTTAACTAATAAATCATCGAAATACATTACACAATTTGATGAAGAATTAGTACACATTTGGTTACCATAATCATTCACATAATATACAAATCATTAAGAGTGAAGGTAACTGTAACATATATACAGGGTGTAAAAATTATGATGCTCACGATTACAATGAGCGATAGTGGAGCTAGTCGAAAAGTTTATATAACATATGTGTCAAAACTTGACAGATTTTTCTCTAAACGATGTCAAAGTTATGAACTTTCAGGGCCGGATTTAACTTTTTGCCGCCCAAAACCTAATATATTTTTGCCGCTCTAATATGTCAATATTTATTGGATATTAAAACGAAAAATTTAACATTAAAAGAATGAAAACTACACTAGTAATACTTATAAAAATAAAATGAATTTGGCCTGATTTTTTTTTTATTTATTTGTGAACTTTGAAAGCAGTTATTTCTGAAAACTTTAACAACTGGAAACTTTTGTCTTAATCCTTATCAGTAGATTAATTTGCTTATAAAATAGAACTAAGTTTTAAATGTTTCAGCCTATAAAAAAAAAAATAAAAAAAAATAAATAGTTTTTCTTCGAATTAAAAGTTTAAAAAACAATGGGCAACAAAGCTACCCAAAAACCTTGTGGTAAAGTAAAGTCAGTTGTATATTGTGCTCATCGGCCGGGCCGCGATATTTTTGTATGTTTTTAAATCGGGAAAATATGCCGATATGTTTTAAATTTAAAACAATCGTAGTGCAAGTATACCAAAGAGTTATGAAAACGGAATGTGTGTAACCGAGAAATCTTATTCTTTAAGCAAAATAAAAAAGTGCTGTTTAAAAGCATAATAATTTAATGGATATTAAGGCTATTCTTGCGGTAAGTACAACTATTTTTTAATTACAAATAAAAACCAAACAATAATTTCTTTTCTACTTAAATTTAATTCCAAATTAAAAATAAAAGTAAATTGCAAGGAGTAATTGTTATTATTTGTATGTAAATGAACATCTTCTTAAAAAAGTGTAAATATGCAAAACTTCGCAAAAAACGTTTGACGTTCGATTCTCTGCAATAAAACGGGTTGCCAACTTTTTTAAACTTTGAAAGGCCATATTTCAAAAACAATTAACTTTTGACCCATACATTCTTGGCTTTTTCGACTTGTTTTGAGCTCCACTATCGCCCATTAAAATCGTGAGTATACTTTTTACACAATGTATTTAAAAAATATTTGATTTACTTTATTACATCCTTTACTAGTGGACCAATACCTAAAATAAAAAGCTTAAAACAAGGGCGTAGCTAGATACAATCAGGGGGGCAGCAGCCCCTTCCTAGCAGGGTATGAGTACTATTATATTTATATTTAAATTGGAGGCTTGCTAATAAATATTACTGTGGGAATTAATATTTATTTTTTATTTAACCAGATAACTATAAAGATTCCTATTTTTGAAAGTAATATATGCCATTATCAATTTTCCCTTGACTGTCCCCCTCTAAAGAAAATTCTGGCTACGACCTTGGCTAAAAATATTTTTGTGTTTATGTGTCTATTTCTCTGTTCACAAATATCACTCATCAGCTAATGGGCCTATATTTTTTAAAGTATGTAGGTATATGAGATTCTTAAGATCGTTTGTTTTATAAAAAATAAAATACAATGATTTTCACTTATATTTTCTATTTCACATTCCTGTAATAATATTACCCACTTATATACTTATTAGTGTATGTATCTTAATAGTCCAGTAAGTGAAGACCCAAAAGTAATGCGCGGATGCTTTCGAGCAAGAAAAAGTTTATCAGGATTCCGACGTGGGAACCCACTGAAAATGCCCCCCCCCCCAAGTCCCAAAAATGAGTTTCCCGCGAACATCTCAAAATCTACAAAAATGGTCCCTACCATTTTTCTGGCAACATCAATATTTTCGCAAAAACGGCAGTCGAAAAATCCATAACATTTCACACTGGATAGATGTGGTTAGTTGTGAGTCCGCGAGTCACTGGTGTGATGAATTTCCCTGATTTCCGAAAAATTATTGGACTTCATTAAAAAAAAAAGTAAGTACATTTAGAAACTAGACATTAAAAACTTTCAAATGATGTGCATTGAAAAGCATTTCAATAAATGATGAGTTTTTAATTCGCGTTTATTCTACATATTTTTAGAACTCCGGAAAAGGCTAAAAAATGCAGATGGGCAAAACAATTTTTTATCAAAACGCAAAAAAGATGGTGAAGGAAATTTTCTGGGATCATTGAACACTTGCTTAGGTCGCATTATAAAAAAGAAATGTTAACAACAAACCATTATTTCCAAAAAATATCAATAAATTAGTGAGATACCCTCAAAATATTGAGAAAAAAAAATTTGACCGCTTTTTTTAATATTCTAGAAAAATCAGAATTGACTCAAACTCATAAGCAATGATAGGTACGAGTTTTTGCATTCCGATGAACTCTGAATGATTAAAAAATGTACACTATTGCCCGAGTAATGGAACAATTCGTCCGCCCCCTTATAAGTGAGCCCATGAAGACAGCGCCCTAGCGGTAGAGCAGCAGCTGAAATGAGGGGTCCCGTTATCTCAAAAACTATCGATTTTTAGAAAACAATTATAAGGACGCATATTTGTAGATTAGGCGATCTTTATTTTTTGTCTAAACAAAAATTCTCCAATTCCTTGAAAGGCCATTTTCAGCCCTTACCCACCTGTCAAATGTTGCTAAACTTTTTTTCGCTCCGAAGCATTCTCGAAGACCCAAGAATTGCGCCACAAGTGAAAACTGTACAGATTTATTTACAGCTTTGTCCCTTTATTTACTGGACTATAATTCAAAAAATAAAAAAAAGTGTAGGATATTTTAAAAATTTTGTTCAGTTTTTTTAGCAGCTCCAAAATCTAATAAATAAGTTTTACCTTTTTAACCTAGAAAATACAAATGCCTTAAACGTTAAAATTGCTTGAAAAAAAATGTCTATGTCTGAAATGGCTATTAGGTATGGTGATATTGAGACAAATAGGAAAAACAAATTATTAATTAAGAAATATAATTTAGCAAAGTGAGTAATAAATTTCCATCTTTTGTTTCCCTTAAAAATTTTTAAAAACTAATATTGAAAATTAAAAAAATGTGCTGGCACATCTTTATACATCCTACTTATATGAATATGTACAATTATTTTTCATTAAAACGTTAGTTATTACCGACGTTATAATAGATTTTTTCAACCGCTAACGATAAAGGTATTGAGGTTATTTCTGGTTATTATACGCCAGTTGTTTAAAAATATTGTGTTTCGCCTGAGAATATTTAAAAAATTTATATTTTTGTTATTTTGGATAATTTAACGAAAAAGCAAATATATGTATTAGACTTCTGCTAAATCAGACTTATATTCCGACCCTAAGACCAATCAGTGACAAAGCGATAATGAAAGTTAGTTTTGTCGAAAATTGGAATGTAATTAGTATTAATTTTATTTTCAAAAGCTGGCTGTAATATAAAATGTTTCCCAGGAGTTTTTACATAGTTTTCGGAATAAAGCGATATTTAATTGGTTTCAAATGTTATCACCACACTAAAACAAAATTGTTAGTTTTTAAGTTGCTTCTACCGTTTTTCAAACAATTAGTAAGTGCTTTAAATTCCAATAAAGCCTAGCAATTTAATCTTAAAATCTAACTTGTCTGCGTTACAAATATGTCACAAATTAGCCGTATCGTAGCGTCGGCCGAAGGGCACGCGCGTCCCGACGAATCTGTTGTTTTAGCTCATTGGGCGCCGGCCGGTTGCTCGGCCGGGGCCGCAATCGATACATTGCCGTGGCCAATCACGTAAAGCTTGCCTTCTTTTGTTTTTCAGAACAATGGAGGAGCGGTGTAAGAATCTTCCCGCGTGCACGTGTCTTGAGGATAAACAGAAAAGGGCTTTGATTTTTTCAATTTTACTAAGTAATCAATAAAAATATATGCTTTAATATAACCAGATCTATAATTATAGTTTTGCAGTATTTACCATATAATTCCATCAACATGCATACCTATTTAAAATAAATTATCTAAATGATCAACCTTCCTATACATCCTCTGAAAATTAAGGAAAAGAAATGGTAATAAGACACTCAACATATTTTTTATTTGACGATTAGACGCATACCTATATTATAAAAATACATTTTGAAAATATTCTCGTATATAATTAAAAACGAACATATTATAAATATATAATTAAATTGTGGATATAAACATAAATAATTACCTAATATAGTCATGGAGTTTTTTTAAATTGTAAAGCCTTAGGCCTTAGTCAAGAATATTTGCAAAAAAAGTTATTGTCTGTCACAAATTAAGGAACTGATTTGCCACTAGCAGAATTTTATATTGTACGCACAGCAAATACATAGATATTCTTTAAAAACTCAAATAAAAAAAAGTTTTTGTAAGAGATCAATGAAAAAACATTTAAGAAATAAATAATATGGAATACCGAAAATTTTTCGGCTGTACTGTCTGTTGGTTGTATTTATATTATTACTTTTTTAATAGCTATAAAACATCCGTTAGGTACCTGCAATCCATCTCTAACATAAAGTGCCACAGTCCTATAAAAACTAGAACAATTATTGACAATGTTAACAAAGCTGACATATGAAAGACCCATAGCTTATGTACAAAAAATATTTTGCTTTTCTCCTGATTAAGACCATAGTTAATTGATGTTCAGTTAGTTTTATGTCCAAAAATTTTAACAATACAATTAATGGAATAAATTTTAAACTAAAATATCAAATATTGTGTTTTTCAGAATGCAATAGAACGTAGAAACGTATTTAAATACTTTAATGCTTAAGATTCTATCAGTAACGTGCGACACCTGATCTCTCTCTGCGAGTTCGAGAAAGGGTGGAGACCACTCTCGTTCAGTCGAATACCGGGAGAATTTTCTTGGATTGGAAAAGCTGGCATAAACTGTAATATTCAAATCGCTATTTGTGACATTACGTCATAAATTATAAATAATAGTTTTCAGGATTTCCCATGTTTGTTTAGGCAAAATTATAATATTTGAATTAAAATTATTGTTATATTTTCAAAACATCGGTCTAATAGCTAGTAAATTAAAATAATTTAAAAAATAAAATATTAATACCAAATACAAAACAAACAAATCCCTAAAAATTATTTGTAAAAATTTTATGAAATAAGTTACGATAAGAGGTGGATAACCAAAATTAAAAACTGGATTTATTGAGTAAACATTCTGTAAGTAAAAAGTATATTTTAATGGCATATAACAGGACGTTTTTCGTCATAAAACATATTTTTTTGTAGTTGATAAAGGATAATTTTAAAACATCTTGTTATATACCGTTAAAAGCAGGTATAGATTATAGTTTTGTGATAGATAGAATAAACATTACTTATCATGTCACTATTTTATAAAATGGAAAGATTAATTAGCCTGATGACTACCAAATTAATTTTTATATATAAAAAACAACAGCAATAGTAAATATATTACAGTATAACAAAAGTGTCGTGTAATCGAATGTAAATAATATTAAAAAAAAGCTGGACAAAGCCCTAAAAAAAAGATAATAATTCCTAAACTAGTAGCAAACAACCAAAAAGTTATGGGGAATAAATATCTAACATTAAAATTTAAGAGTAGACCTTACATAGCACTAAAATTAAAAATTGTAAATACAAAAATACCAAAAAGGCGAACAATTAAACATGATAGAAATATACAAGGTTATTAAGGATGGTCAAAATATTTCGGATCGATATTTTAAAAGTGACCCAAGTACATATTTTTAACAGGCTAGAACTGTTTTAAAATCTTTATTAATTATAAGTGTACAGTACGGGGTCTTTGATTTATATTTACGTGGCTTCAGGAGCCTTAATTTTTAAAGGCAGAAAAAAATGTTTTATATAAAAATTGTAGGTTTTTTTCCATATTATCTTTTGAAATCATCAGTAAAAAAATATCGCAATAAAAACATGGAAAAATATAGGCAACTTCAGCTTTTTTAAATAGAACACCCTGTATATTATGCGCTCCAATAAAAGATCTTTTTTTTTCTGATTTCAAATATATACCTACATTAATGACATTTGGATAAATCATTTTTGAGATATTTAAGCTTAAAATATAAATAAATTGAACAAAAAAATCGTATTAGTATCAAGAAAGCTATGAAAACAATAAAATTGTTTTAATAAATTTGACGTATTGATATTGTAAAAAGTTGAAATTTATCATTTTAACTATTAAAAGTAGTTTGTATTGCTTTTTTGTCGAGCGGCTATTAGGAAGAACAAAAAAAATGCTACTCGTATTATGCGTCTTTTTTATGGTAACAATAGTAATGTGACGACAGTGCAAAGGGAATATTACTTATTCTTATTATATTCTTAACAACGGGTACCATCTATAGATACTATTAAATACATAGTAAGAAAGTTTATTGAATAAAAAAGCTTTAAAATGAAGAAAGTGACTGCAGCACGAAATTAAAACAAAGTTTTGGATATCCTCGTTTTTTTAGGATAATTATCATACTGTTTGTATTGGACTAGCACTAACTACTTTTAATAATTTTTAAAAATCCTGAAATATCAATCTTGGATGCGGCATCTAAACTTAATAAAACAGATTATAAAATTTATTTAACCTTAAAATTTAACAAATTTTATCCTTATAAATTTATGTCCGTTCAGAAGCTTCCTGAACAAAACATGCAGGACCGACCTAAGTATGCATTGGAAATAGCTAGGTTTATGCAGCAGGATCCAAAGTTTTTAAATAAACTTTTATTCACCGACAAGTCTTCCTTTACTTTAGCAGCAATGTTTAATCACAAAAATAAACATTATTGGTCCAGAGAAAACCGTCACCAAATTTAGCAACATAACAATTTTATTGTTTCCATGGCTTCCTTGATACTTATATGAAACTATTTTGTAATTTATTAACAATTTAACCTAAAATATCTCAAAAATGGTTCATCCAAATATCATCAATGTATATATATATATTTAAAATCAGAAAAAAAGATCTTTCGTTGTAGCGCAAAATAAACAGGGTGTTTCATTTAAAAAAGTTGAAGTTGCCTATATTTTTCCATTTTTTTATTGCGGTATTTTTTACTGATAATTTCAAAAGATAATATGGAAAAAATTCTACAATTTTTATATAAAACATTTTTTTCTGTCTTCAAAAATAAAGGCCTTAGAAGCCACGTAAATATAATTATAGACCCTGTACATAATTTTCGATGGTTTTACGGGTATCTCTCTTATTAGCAGAAATAGAAGAATGCAGTTTTCGCATCACTATGCTACTTTTTTATAAAATGAAAGATGCTTTAACAAATTTGTCATAGCTATCTTAATTTTTTAGATACGGGGGGTTTTTGAAAACTTTGCATTTTCGGGCACTTCTTGGATTTTAGCTATCTTACGAGTTATCGAAAAGATAAAAACGTTTTTACGTGGAAGCCAGTGACGTACTTATATTTTTTTTTAAGATAACAACCAAACTTACTTTTTTTAAAATGGGACACCCGAGAGAGAATTAAAATGTGATGGCAAGACCATTTATACTTTTAAATGCACTAAAAAGATCTACAAAAATGTCTGAGTACTGCCATAGATATAATGGTCAACAATTTGAACAGTACCTATTTGTAATATCTATTCGTTGTTTAGTATGTATTTTTTTGTTATTGTCATTTTACTTAAGTTCAAATCGTTATTTTTAAATTTAGTCCACAATAAAATATTTTAATAAATTTCTTGTTTCTTAAAATCCGATTATGTCGTATATAAATATTTAAGAAATTAAAAAATACTTATTATGAATCAGCTAAGGTTTTATAAGAATCATTTTTTTATTATTAACTGCTAGCCATGGCCTACTAAGAAATAAATTATATATTTTTTAAAAAATTTAGTTTTTTGGCCTAATATTACAAATAATTATTAACAATTATATATTTTTGGGAAGCCTGTAAAAAGCTAAATTAGGTCGATCAAAAATATATAAGGTGTTCCATTAAAAAAAAAGTAAGTTTGGTTGTTATCTCAAAAACTGTTTACTCTAAAAAAATCTGAGTACGTCACTGGATTCTACGTAAAAATATCTATAAGAATGCGTTTTTATCTTTTCAATAACTCGTAAGATAGTTAAGATACAAGGAGTGTCCGAAAATGCAAAGTTTTCAAAAACCCCCCGTATCTAAAAAATTAAGATGGCTATAACAAATTTGTTAACGGTATCTTTTATTTTATGAAAAAGTAGCACAGTGATGCGAAAACCGCATTCTTCTATCTATGCTAATAAGCGAGATACCCTGCAAAACTATCGCAAATGGGACACCCTTTACATCTTTGTAGCTTATAGCTCAGTTTTAATGAGATAACAAATTCTTATTAATATTATTACCATGCAGAATTAAAATGTTGTTTTTAATTAACTTCTTTTATTCTTATTTTCAAAAATTAAAAAAAATGCTAAGTTTGTAAAGTCTACACGTTTAAAAAACACTTAAAAGTTACTCTGTATATTTTTTCGTAAATGTTACATTACTTAGACTAAAAAATATCAGTTACCTTATAATTTAAATTACATATCTACTAAGTATTAACAGGTATCCGTGAAGGCACACGAGTATTTCTTAAATTTAAGATATTTTGGGAGTTTAAAGATTTTACAAGAATAACAATTTTATTATTTAATTTAATAGATATTAAATTTAGCAGATAATTTCTCGGGGCTTAAAATATACGGATGTGTTTTCTAAAATTTTTTGAATTTATAATGCATCAAGTTAAATATCAAATATCAAAACATTACCTTTGATGGACACTGAAATGCCATTAAATGGAGCCATTAATCGAAGGCCTCATATGAGTCTGCGTTGTTTAGAGCGGGACAAAATTTACAAGATTTAGGTCCAGTTAGAATTTGTCATACTCAAAATACTTTAATTAAATAGCATGTTATTTTAAAATTTTAATTACCTATTTAGTACAATAACTGCGTTTTCAAAATAAATTATATAAGTACATATTTATGATAGAGTGGGCCATTATTTGTGAAAAAGAATACATTATATTTATCATGTGTTATATTGGTAAACAATAATAATTATTAAAAAATTACAAAGCAATATTATAAAATCTCCCAAATAAAGGCTACATGATAAATGACGGTATTCGGTACATACGTTTTTATGAAATACTTCATATCTCGAATCAATTTACTTTGTATTGGTATCACAATAAAATATACTAAGTGACATAGAAATCCGAACACCCAGTTTAAATGGTTTTATTTTAACAAAATTTGGTGAATTTATTTATCTTACTGAAAATTACAATTGATGGAATTTGCAGCCTTATCAGTCTGAGATGTCGGTTTTTATACTGCTTTTTTTAAAATTCACTAACAATCTAAAAATGAATATTGCAGCCGCAGTAAAGACCCAAATTTGGCGGATTTTGGGTCTTGACATTCTTTACGATTGGTTACGATGCCTAGAGTACGGAGACCTGTACGATTTCGACAACTTAGTGAGTTCGAGAGGGGCCGTATAGTGGGACTTCGGGAAGCTGGACTTTCTTTTCGGGAAATTGCAGTTAGAGTACAAAGAAGTGTAGACACTATGGTTAGGTGTTGACAGGCATGGCTTCAAGAAGGCCGTACGCGAAGAGTAAGGGGCACTGGAGGCCGCCGGAGAACAACAGACCGTGAGGATCGTCGCCTAAGATTATTGGCTTTAAGGGACCGTTTCTCCACTACTAGGTCCATTGCAAATAAATGGTTTGCAGAACATGGAAGACCTATTGGCATGCGAACTGTTTACCGACGAATGAGAAGTTTTGGCCTGTTTCATACCGACCACACTAGGTCCTCCCTTTAACTCCAGAACACCGATGTAATCGCCTTAAGTGGTGCAGAGAACGGTCACTCTGGGATCAGGAATGGAACAGTATTGTCTTTAGTGACGAGTCTCGATTTTGTTTAGGCATGCACGATGGTCGAGCCAGGGTTAGAAGGCGACTTGGTGGAAGGAGGTTTCCACAGTTTTTTGTTGAAAGACATGTTCATCACACTGTTGGAGTTATGGTTTGGGGTGCTATAGCTTATGGTTCCAGGTCACCTCTAATCTTCATCAGAGGTAACATGACCGCGCAGCGTTATATCCAAGAAGTTCTAGAACCCCATCTTTTACCATATCTTGACACCCTGGCAAATCCAACTTTCCAACAAGATAATGCCCGACCACATGTTGTAAGAGTCAAAATGGACTTCTTTCAACATAATGATGTCACATTTGCAACGTCCCCCTCAGACTCCGGGAGCACTTCAAGAGGAGTTGGTGATTGCCTGGAATGAGATACCACAGGAGCACATTGGCCACCTGATCAGAAGCATGCCTAGACGCGTTGGAGAATGCGTAACAAATCAGGGTGCATCCACACATTATTAAAGGTAAAAGGGCTTTAAAGCAATGCAATACAGGGTCTTCATTAATGTTTGTAAACCACGTGATCAAAAATATTGCGGGTTGCCTATTCAGAGGTTGCACAAAATTTAATAAAATATCCCTAGAAATGTTCACTGGCGCCGGGAGCGCCGGGCATTTTAAAATCGATATTTTAAATGTCAAAAATATTTTTTTTTAAGGTTAGAAAATTTACCATTTATCATTTTTTTAAGTAATTGTAATTTGAACCAAGTTATTAAGCCTTTTTGGATAATTTTTTTATGCATTTAGTTTTGAGTCTCTTGTTTGTCAATAATTTAATTTGCTAGATTTAGGTACAAAAAAATTTTAGTCAAGGAAACGGGATTTTTTTGCAGTAAGATGGATTTAAATGCGGGGTTTTGCATTCGATTCGTATCAACGTCTACAAACTGTGAACAAATTTTATTATTGGAAAATGAAAACCTGCATTTCTGCTTAAAAAAAACATTTTTAAATTACATTTTAAGGTCTGCAATTATAAAAAATGTATAACTAGGTAAATAATGATAAAAATAAAAATTTGTTACTCGGGAGTTTTTTAAGGTCGCTGACATGCTGACTATGAGATTGGCAAGGGTCTACGGAGCACCTGGTGGTTTTACGACAGTTGGACGACATTGGCCGGATATGTTGTAAAACTTTAGAAGACGACGTTTACACCATCCTTAGCACCAGGTACTCCCCAGGCCCTTGTCAATATCATATGAGTGTTCAACGATCTCGAAAACCCCGGGGAACAAATTCAGCCCTTTTGCATCATTATTTACCTAGTTATAATTTTTATAGTTGCAAACTTTAAGATGCATTTCGAAAATCATTTTTCTAATGCAAAAAAGCAGTTATTTCTTTCCCATTAATTAAATTTGTTTTACAAAGTTTCTAAATGTTTATACAATTCAATGCAAGAAACCGCATTTGAATCCATCTTACTCACAAAAATCCCTCGTAAGACCTATTTTGGTGCCATGTTCCCTTGACTTTGTTGGGTTTAGGAAGATCCGTAAGGTGGCCGTTGGGTTTTCGCGGCGTTTTGATACTAATATTTTACAATTTTGTGTTCCCCTGCTGCCCCGGTGCGTAGAAATGTATAACCGAAAAAAATCAACAATTTCAACTAAAAATAAATAATATGTTCTGAAGTACAGAGACTTTTTCGCCCAAAAACAAACAATTTAATAAAATTTAAGGGTCATTTTCAATATTTTACAATTTTAAATTAAAATTCGCCATAATAAAATTTTACTATATTATAAAACAAATTACCACTTTTTTTTTTATTGGTAAAATTTAAAAAAATAGTATGCGAAATTTAAAAATTATTAAAAAATTTGAATGTTTGTTCCCATGTAACTAAAATGTTGCGATATAGTTAAATTGACAAAAATATTTTACCGCCCATTTTGTTAAATACCACCGATTTTTTTATAAAAAATAGTGTGGTAGAGCAATACATAGTAAAAAATTTTAAAAAACGCCAGAAAATGAAAGTTTAGATATTCAATGAAATGGAAAAAAAAATAGGTATCATAGGTATAAAAAGCAAAAAAAGGGGGCCCCCTTTTTTTAAACCCCCCTTGTAGTTTAAGTATTATGAATGTTTCTGCGGGAATTCGTAGCAAAAAAAGGGAGGTACTTTTATCAAAACTAATAAGGCGACCGATGGCACGGTTAGGTGACATCGGACGAATAAAGAAAATGTATGATCAACTCAATGTAAGG